>JAIPRL010002123.1:0-65698 GCA_025469235.1 Pemphigus obesinymphae | reverse complement strand
AGTAAATAATAACTTAGGTCTCGGCAATGAAGGCCCTCAATAACTTGTTGCTTTGTTTCTTGGAATGATAGGTTAATCTCTCGACACAACCGTGTTTTATCATGAAAATACTCAACTGAGGACTCACTTTTATTCTGTAGACGAGATAACAATAATTTCATCGAGTTGACCACTGAAACTGAAGGGCCCACAAATGTTGACTTGAACTGTTTTTCAAACACAGTCCAACATGTTAAGTTCCGTCCAGACAACCAATTGCTTGCAGCATTCTTCAATTTTGTTCGGATAATTTCTAATTTAAAAGCTTCAGACCAGTGATGAAGCTGAGCAACTGACTGCACTGATTGAAGCCAATCACTAGCTTGAACCCTTGATTCCGTACCATAAAAATCCGGAATTGTGTTATGGAAGTCGGGCATAACATAAAAGCCATCGGACGTAGTCGGAAACGGTAAAGCGTTACGTACTGGAGGATCATTTTCCCGTTCTAGTAAACGACTGATCAAAAATTGATTTTGTTGTAACAATCTGCATAATGTACTATTGATATCAATATTGTTATTGATAACAGGTATGTTTTCCGCGTTTACGTCGTTAACAATCGGTGTACCTAATGACTCGGCATCGTTTGGCTCCAACAATAATTGTTGAACACCGTTATCATCATCGTTTGAATTGACATTGGACTCTGACCTTACCATGTTGCGAGTTTGAACGGAGAATTTGGAAATCCCGTTTATTTCTGGCATAACGACATACATATTACGTAATACAAACGTACAAAACACGCGGCTTACCTACCAAATAACGAGGTTTTCTTCACTATTTTCAATAAATTAAATCCTCATTTGAGGGTGTTGGGTTGGAATCCCACTTCTGAAGTCTGTAGGCCTTGATCTATTCTAATTTTGTATAGGTACAAGGTTCCACTGTTTTTGTCAGGATTAACTTAGTTGAAACAATAATCGTTTGTTCGGTGGGCACTTTATTATAATTCAACTATTTAGCAAATATAATAATTAACACTTATTACAATACTTTAACAATTACTATTATTACAATATTAACAAGTTCACAATTATTACTAAGTTACATGCGTGACTGTCAATAACACACGGAGTAGGTACTTAAAAAATATAAACATAAAATATCACAAGAGCGACTGAAACGCGACTGACTGTGCGTCGGTAAATTACAGCACACCGCGACGTGCGCTTCGCACGCACGCACGCACCGACCAACGGTATCGTCACCAATAATTGGTAATTTTACTACAATATTTTATATTTTATATGTATAATATACATAATATATTAAATATATACATTTTTTATTTTTTTTATTAATCTAATACAAAACAATAACAAAATTAATTTTAAAATACAGATTATTAATTATCTATCTTTTATAAGCAATTCTTGTGCGGAGATAGAAAGTTATATAAAATAAATATAAACTATAAAGTTTAACAAATGATTATTAATTATAATAAAACGTTTCCATTTAACTATAACCAAAAATAAAAAGAAACAAAAACTATTAATCAGACTTTATACTTGATATAATTAAATGCTAACTTATTTAAATGATAACAGTATGTATAATCTTCTAAAATATAGTTTTTTTAAATTATTATTAACAATTTCCTATATTTGAAAAAAACCAATTATTTAAAAAATTTTTTGCATGTTGGCGTTAAACATAACATTTTTATAGGCTATAATGGTATTATAATCCTTTTCTTTTTCTTTGGACTTTGAAATATTGATATCAAACCAAATTTTTATATTTTTGGTTATCTATAAAATAGCAAATTTTTTGTAAACTAATTGAAAAACTCTTAACTCTTTATAATTTTGTACTGTTGATCCCACTAAGCTATTTTTACTAACACAAACTCTAACCATTTCATTTCATTATTTCTGAAGAGGTTTTATGGCTGGCATTTTCAGTTGCATCACCACAAATCCTAATTCCGTATTGAAATACTGCCTAATAATAAGATATATGTATATACAGTTCTAATATTTTTTTTTGGTAGAAAAGAATGTAATTTATAAAAATGATATACGTAGGCGGCGTTTTATAAAATATTTAATATGTAAATTTCATCTTAAATGCATATCGAAAGTAATACCCAAATATCTTGTACTTTATACACGTAGAATTTTATTAAAACTATAAATGCTGTCTCATTATTGTTTCACATGAGTGACTAGTTAGTTGATTTATAGAAATATTTGTATTGTTTATTGAGAAAATCATATAAAACATTTTTTTTTATATTATAATATGAAAAGTTTCTCTATGTTTATAGCCGTACAACTTTATTCAGCTCATTCTCATTCATATGATCAGTTCCCCATGTTTTGTCAGAAAAAAGTAGACAAGTATCGTCTGCATATGTGATAATTCGTCCGTCAATTTTAGTATTACAGACATAATTTGTAAACAGTATGAACAAAATCGGACCTAACACATTTCTCTATAGTATAAAACAGACAGTATTTTTCATAGACAGTATTAATTGTTTCTTATTCTCTAAATAACTAACGCACCATTTAAAGCTATTTTATTAAATAATAAAATTTGGTAAAATTTTTATAAGTTCATTATGGTTGACCGTATTAAAAGCTTTAGCTGTCTAAAAAAACGGCAAAAGTTTTTTCACCAGTATCTAGCGCATTTCTTATAAATTTAGTCATCTTTAGCATTTATACCCAGTCTAAAACCAAACTAATTTTTTCAAAGTAATTTGTTTACCTCTAGAAATTTTATTAATAGGTTTTTGATGATTTTTTCTAAAAGTTTTGAAAAATTTTTTAACATTGTTATTGACCTATAGTTATTTAAATTTGCCTGATTTTCACCTTTAAATAATGGAATTATGACTATATTTGTCAGGGAATATATGGTTTTTAATACTCATATTATATATTATACAAGTGGATCTAATATAGTATTAATAATTAATTTTAATAATTTGACAGTAACTTTATCTAGACCAACAGCAGTATTATCTTTTAAATGTTTTAAAATTTTTAGAAAATCTTTACCCGTTATTTTTTCATTGAAGAAGATATCAAAAAAGTTCTCATACGACACATCTTTATCTATAGGAATAACGTGTTCTGTGCTACCTCTGGTTAATTTTTGACCTACTTTTCAATAAAAAAAAGAAAGTGTTAAAAATATTAGAAATTGTATGCAGTTCATCATATGTATTTATTACTTGATCATTAATTGATATTGAATTTATCTCTTTCACAGTATCATAATTTGTATTAGTTATATCTAGGGCTTAAAACCGGTAACCGGGTTTTCTCGAAAACTGGTTAAAACCTCTTATTTGAGAACCGATAACCGCTTCCCGGATTTTATTTTTAAATCTAAGAAGCGATCATTGGCAACCGGTAACCGAAAATATAATTTTGGGGTTTAAAATTTACCGGTAATAGTTTTATGTCATTACCGGTAATTGCAACGGAACCGATAATCCATATTGAAAGTAACAAAAAAGAGAACCACTAACCCTTTTCTAAGGTGCAAAAAGAAATCATTATTTATTTCCTGACTTGTCCTGACTGATTCATCATTGCCTAGCCAGAACCACTAAAGCTATGATGATGAAATTTGGTCTGTAGTGTCGTTTCTTGATGTAGAGGCTCATTAAGACAGGATTTTGAAAAATTTTGATTTTAAGAGGTTGAAATGGGCAAAAAATGGGAATTTTATGTTTAAATTGTTATTGTAATTTGTTTATTGGAGTTTCCCGGGTAACGATTTCAATTGTATTTAGTTTACATAATTTAACTGTTAATTTATTTTGATTGCGGGTTGTTGAATTGGATGCCATCTAAATTGTATAATGGAACTAGATTGCAAATTAAAGCTCTGCACAAAAATATAATAGAAGCCATAATTATCACCGGTTGTGCTCGATGAGATACAGTTAATGTTAACGTTAATCCTAATTGATTATTCCTTTAAGTTTAAAAGAATACAGTTCCTTCTCAAAGTTTGCTTTACTATGACTAGAAATACATTTCAAGGACAATCATTGAGCATGGCTGGCATTGACATGAGAAAAGAATGTTTTTCGTATGGCCAGTTCCATGTCACATGGTCTAGAGTTGGCTCAGACAGTAGTATGGTTATTTTAGCCCCAAAAAGTAGTACAAAAAATACAGTTTATAAAGAGGTATTGAGATGAATAAAAAATAATAATAATAATTAGAAGAATTATAATAATACGTATAACGATTTAAAATTATTTTTTCAACTAAAAATCTATACAATTTTAACATTTTTCCAATTAGAATTGTATCTTACAATTTGTCTTCAAAATACTAAAATATATTAATTTTTTGCCAATTTCTGGTTGTTAAAATACACGGGCAACCCAGGGTCAAGACATCTAAAAACAACCTGTAATATAAAAACTGATAAAAAAAACTGCACACTGGCGAAGACGGGTTATTCAGCTAATATAATATATAAATAATAATAATAATAATAATAATAATAATAATAATAATAATATTATTATATATTATAAATATTATTTGTTTTGTTTATCATGCCTTCATAATTTTTACGTAGTATTTTGTAATTCCTATAGATTTTAATAGTATAGGTATACCCATATATATATACACATATAATACCTATAATATAATATATATATAATATGCTTTTGGGTTTTCAGTTGTCATTAATGATGATACCGTTTGTAGTTGGTGTAATAACATTAAATTTAATATAACGAAAAATTTAAAAATAGTCCTGAATCTTATTTATTGTTATTGTTTTCTACTTCCCGTGAATTTGTCATATTATGGTATTCTGTGTACTAAACGTGAAGTATATAAATTAATCAGCTGATCGACTTATTGGCGATTATTTAAAACATGGACGTATTATATAAGTTAGGTACGTACAAAGTATATACATTATATACGTGGTTAAAAGAAATATTGAAGTAACAGCAGGCACGATTAGGAAAAAATCGTTGTTTATGACCATTATTTTATAATTATTATGAATTCTTTATAATTGTATTATTTAAGTTTACTTTGTCGTAGTATTTTTTTAAAAATAATTTTAATAATCTAACAAATACTCCGGAATCAGAAAGCAGAGACCAAAAAGTTGGACGACGAATAGTGATAAATATTATAAATGTTTGTCAAAAGCCTATTTAAATTGTAATTAACTGTTTTAAAAAGTTAGAAACGGCTTAAAATCGTTAACTGGTTATGAGAAGTAGGAAGTGGTTTTAAACCGAGAAGCGGTTACCCTAAAAACTAGGAAGTGGTTTTTAACCGAGAAGTGGTAACCACCGATTTTTTGAATATTCAAAGAACCTACGTTCAAAAATATTTACGTATTTAAAAAACCGAATAATACCGGTTACCGGTTGTCAAAATTTTTATGCCGGTTATTGTTAATTTTGGAAACGGTTTTAAGACCTGGTTTTATCTTTAATGAACTTCCAGGTTAAAAAATATGCAACACTATTAAATTAATTTTTTTATAAAAATTTATTTTTGTGAGTATTAAAATGTTGGTAAAATTATTTTTGTATAATATGACAATAATTATGAACCTATACAATATGTATAGTGTACTAATTATACACGCATTTTGAAACAGTGGAAATAGTTCAATAAAACTATATTTTGGTTACAATTTTAGATTTATCAATGAATGTATTAAATATCCTAATATCTACCCTTGATGAACAACCCCCTAAAGAAAAGAGCTGTACATAACTTATCATCTTTACTTGATATGTGTCCAAATTATAACCTGAAACCAAATTAAAGGTAGTATAATATACCAAAGGATGATGTTATTTTCTAAAAGAAAATTTTACAGAGAGATCTAAATGACTTATTTTAAAAACTAAAGATCTTGTAATTTTACTTAAGATTATTCTCATTTTTATGATAACTTAAATTAATGTGATTTTTAACATACCAGCATTATAATGATTCCCCTTTTACACCAGGAAAGTTGGAAAGAATTTTATTATATTCTAATTTACGAATTCGGCATCCGTACGTCTCGTATTCGGTGCTATTCCAATGAACTGTGTACGGAATTCCGAATTACATGCATAATTTTTGCGAAATTTGCTGTATTAATATTGTTATAACTTTTATAGTAAAACTTAAAATAATAAAGTGTTGACTATTGACTATAGTACTGTACTATAAACAGTTTTGTTTAAAATATTTAAAAATATATGAACAAATTTATATATTAGGCATAAATTCACATTACTTGTAAAACGTAGGTCATAATAATTAAAGGTATGAGTATTTTATAAGCGTTTGATGTTGGACTTTGGTTATCTAAATTTGGGTTACCAAGGAGTACCCTATTCACTTAGATTTTGAAAGAACAGTTCAGTCATTATTATGTGAATGGTTTTTATTACTTAAGGTTGATGTCGCTTAAGATATATCGTTATACATAGGACTTATTTTAAATATTATCAACTTTGGTTAATTTGGAAAATAATTTGATTCCCTGTAAGATAATGAAAAAATGTATGAACATAACGTTTCATTAAGTGACTATTACCTAATTTTAATGCATATAAATTATTTTTCCCAGCTAATTTTGGAATGCAAAAAAGTGAGTACTTAATATTTAAACTACTTTTATTGTACAAAGGATAAATGTATTCTAAAATCAAATTAACTACTATTATACTATAAATTATTATAAACCTAAATGACAAAATTATTACAGATATAACAGTAAATACAAATATCAAAGCCTCTAGTTAGCGCTAAATATTCTAAAATCCCATAAAAATTACATTAAAATGTTTACGGTATCAATATTTACATGACCAATTGAGTTATATAATAGTTTTACGGTCCACGCAACGAAAACATAGTCATGATTCAAGAGCGCTGGGTAGCAGTATTTCAATAGATGTTCGAAAATAAATCTGTATGCCATGTCAACTGACACATCGCCACTCTACTGCTATATATACCTATACTCAGGTACACTGGCCCAATGAAAAGCTGCCATTCAAGCACTTAGTGCTCTTGAGTAATTTGCACGTAAATAGTGCACATACTGTAATTTAAAATTATGTTATCAATATTTAACACGTTCAAGTTAGAAGCCATTAAGAGAATAGAAGATGAGCGGAGAGCTATTACAAAAATAGATATGACAAGGTATTTACTAATATTAAAAGAAAGATAAAATCATTGAATCCATTTACAAAAAGGAAAAATAAAGACTGTATAAAAGTATATATAAGTATATATATGTACACACACACACATATATATATATATATATATAAATATATAAAAGTATTATTCGTATTATTTAATAATATGGTTAACAATATTGATGATTTATAAACATATTACTAATTTATAAATGAATAATAATAATACAAAAATTAAATCATAATAGATACCTACAAATTAAAAGTCTAATCAATTTAGAAATTTGTCTAACATTCTCTGAGTTATTGAATACTGTATTTTAAACTAACCATAAGCTCTAACAAATATTCAAATATGTATGCTCTGCTGGCTTGAAGATAACAGCGTAGACATTAATATTATTCTAGAAATCTTGTACCAAAATAATGTTTAACAATCTTTAAAAGTTGTCTAACAATCTCTAACAAATTGAGCACCTACCGTAGACTAATCCAAAATATAAATTCTAACAAACTTTTAAACTTAATACAAATATTAAAATCAACTTTGCAACAAAAAAGTCTAACAAATGTTGATAGCTAGTTAACAATCTCTAACAATCTACTAACACATGTGCTAGATAGGTTAAAATGCTGACTGAAAATATAATACTGCAAAGTTTATAAGGGTAAAAAGTTGCTGTATGTTTACTTAAATTATACATTATAAATTGATATATAAATATTTTAATGGGTCAATATAAATCTTAAATTAAAATCCATTGATTGTGATTTTATCAATTTATGAAACTTTGATTTTACTACCATATTCAAATAATATTTTTGTACAAAAAATAATTGTCAACATATTTTTTAATTGTGTTGATTCATATTTAAAAAAAAAATTATATATTCATAACTATACATAATAATAATAATATTATTCTTATAATAAAATTTTTATAATCATGTTATAGAAAATATTTTAAAATTTAAATTATTTTTCAGAAAACATATTCAATAAATTTCTATTGAAAAAAAATAGTAAGGATAGAGTTATTCATAATTAGGGCTCAAATTTTAATATCCTAAAAATATATTTATGACCTTAAAACTCCAAAAAATTTTCTAACAATATTTTATAAAATACAATTTACCGAAAAAAATTCAATAACATACTATAAAACTCATTAAATATAATATTTGTGCGGAAAGTCATGGCATCTGTTTTTTGGGACAGGAAGGGGGTTATCCTGGTCGATTTCATGACCCATGACACTACTATTAATGCACAAACATATTGTGAAACCCTTAAAAAATTAAGGAGGGCCACACAGAACAAAAGAAAGGAAATGCTGACAAAAGGAACGTGTCTTCTCCATGATAACGCTCTTCCCCATACTGCTTGAATAACGCAGGAGTTACTGCAGTAATTTGGTTGGGACATTTTGTCCCATCCACCTCACAGTCCTGACTTGGCCCCCAGCGTTTACCATCTTTTCACTAAGTTGAAGGAAGCATTGGGGGGAAAAAGATTCAACGACAATGAGGACCTCAAACAATTTACAACCATATGACTGAAGGAGGTGGCGGGAACGGAGTAGGATCCCGACATAAAAAACTCATCCCACGTTATCAAAAGTGTTTGGAACTTAATGGCGATTATGTCGAACAATGATGAGATATACACCTTTAATGTCATGTATTTTTTTCTTTAAATAAAACGGTTTTGTGTATTTTTGAGAATTCTTGTATCTTTACTTTCCGGACGTCCTTCGTATATGAGACTCGATTAATGAATTAAAATAAGAGAGGGAAGTAAAGTTGGATGGATAATCATTAGAAAGGGCGAAAAATAGTTTTCTTGCTAAAAAAAGTAATCTAGGAAGTCTCAGAAGGTTGAGTAAATGTGTTTTCAGACATATATTTTAAGAAATGACGATTGGCTGAAGACCATTTAGGGTTTTTGTTAGAGGTATTAGATGGAAGGTGGTATACATTAGAGAAATGTTATTTGTATTTTTGTTTGACTTCTATATATTTAAAGAATGAGCTATTTCAGGTAAAGAAACCTGAGATGAAGAATTCGAAACAATGCTGGTTTCGTTTACAATTTCGAAATTTGTAGTTACAGTTTCAGAAAAGATTGCATTTTGGTTGACAATTTTATTTTAGATTTTGAGTGAAGCGCTGAATATCTTTGTTCAAACCGTCTTCCGTTTCGCCCTACACGATAACGCTATCAATAATAGATTATTAGCTGAGATAAGGAGAAATCAGAATGGACGAGTCCGGTGCACACTATTACTTATAACTTCCGTGTAGTCATTATTGGTTTGATTTTTTTGAAAAGTAATTCCGATTTTAGGATCAGCTCTGTTGTTGGGTGTCCAGCTCTGACAATCGGGTGAAACGGGTATGCAAAATTAATATTTTTAGGCAATAGATCGTACGCGTATATTATATACTAAACACATAGGTAATACTTAATTACATTGATAATTTAATTATTGGCAATTTTTGTATCTATAAATACCTTTTACTAAGATATTACTAGAATATTACAGCGTATGATATACATATTGTAATATGTCGAGTATTAAATCAAATATATAGATATGAATTAAGCTAAATAAAAATATACCCATTAATAATTAAAGTAATGCTCAATAATACAATTTTAAAATTACCCGACTTCAACATCATTATAACGAAATTATTTATAATTATTTTCATATATAATATTGTTCAGAATATGATAACTTCGATGTACCATATAGTAAGTACGATATATTTATTTAATTAGGTTATACAATTAATTATAATAATAACTACATTATCCTAGAATATCCTATAAAACAATTTCTGTTCAAGTATTTTTTGGTTAGAAGAATGGGAAGAACCTATTTTTCTAGTGAATTTTAACCATTTATCTACTTAATTCTTAATTTAATTAAATTATACCTATTAATACTTTCGTTTAAAAAAGCTATTAGGTGATTTAAAATTATAATTTATTTGCTAATATTCTGCAGATACCGTGTATCTACTGGAAAATTACTTGTTTTATTTTATAATAATGAAATATTTAAATGCATTATTAAAGAATATTATGATTTAATATTATAATACCTAATAAATAAATTGTCTAGGTATAAATATTTTTTGTTTCTATACAAAATTATGAAACCTAATATTCTTGCTGTGCCCATCCATCCATTTAGTTCTTACAATTTACTGTCACAGTTACTATTAATTTCACATAAGTATTTTTTTTATAAAATATACATATATATTATAAAATTATATACATCAAATTTTCTTAGAGAACTATGTATAGAAAGCTAAAAATTTAACACTATCTAATTTTAGCTCTAGCTCTAGATTATTTCAAACTGTTCTTTATAAAAATTCTGAGCATAGAGAGAAAGTTATTGATTATACCATGATGTTTATCGATATTTTTATTGTTTCTGTGAGAAAATTATTGTGTAGAAGGAATCACGTAGGAGTTTTTGGGGTAGTCCTTCTTTGGTACTTTTAAATGGTGACTTTTTGATTTTTTGAGTAGTTTCTTTAAGTATAATATAAAAAAAAATACCTTTTTAGGTGAATATTTATGTGTATTATATGTTACTTATGTTTTATACTCAGTGACACTAGGGCTTTAGGGGAGGGGTATCAAAAAAAGGTCATAACTTAATTTTAGCTACCCCCCCCCTCAAAAAAAAAAAAAAATAAAATAAATTCTGGGGCTGCCACTGCATTAGGGAACAGCAAACAAACAATATATATCGTTAATTGATGGATGGTTAGCTGCGTAAGTGCAGACAGATGAAATGTTGTTTATATTGCTCACAATGTTGTCGTTTATAGCTTAGAATTAAAACTTTTGCTATATTAAAAAAGCCAGAATTTGGTTCATTGGATTTGAATGTAAAGGTAGATTACAGGATGGCCTTCAACCATTACTGATAATAATCAGAGTCTGTTAAAATTTTTACTTGATAGATTATATACTATAGAAAAAAAATTAACTGTTATTATTTGGTTTAAATCCAAACAACCATTTAATATATTATATTTTATTATAGTGATTACTAGGCTATTATACTATATAAGTATAATTTGATTTAGAATGATTAAGTTTTTTTAAATTTATTATTTGTGCTCAATTTTGTATAGCATTAGAGTAAAACTATTCAAATATTTGATGAAAAAAAAATTAAAATGTAATATTTTTTATTTAAAATAATTTTTACTGTTAACTGTTTATATTTAACTGTTTTGGTAGGAAAATCATTCTAGCTGTTACTTAAGAAGATACTTTTTAGATTTTCTGTAGAAAAAATTATACTGAAGTTTCGCTCAAAATTATTTTATTGAAAAAATATATATATATATTTATTAATACTTTCTACTTTCAAATTTAATATACGAGTACCTACCCACCAAATGTATCCTATCTCATATGCAGAGTGCTCCTACAACTACTGACACTGGGTGAGCAAAATGCTTCTCTGATCTTATTTTATTTTTTAAATATTTCAGCAAATTTCCATCCTGTACATAATGTTGGAAAAAGTAAGTTTATATACCTCGTGTATATATTCATTTATGTGTTAAAAATGTATACAAGATCAAGAAAAAACTAGAAAAACACACGAAATTATCTAATGACTAAAAATAAAAACAATTTTTAATCAGATTGTGTGATAAGTGTCATGTGGACAGCCGAACAGTACACTAGTGTTATCATTATTCATGTTATATGTGTAATTTAGTTATATACCAATAAATTCTAATGGAGTTTTACGTGATTTTAATCATTCGTATTGCTGCTGTTAAAGTGAAGATGGCTGTTTTTACTGTCTACTTTAAGTCTTAAGAACTAAGTATAGTTTTACATTAGTATATAATACAATACAATATTCTATTTTCAGTCATTTTTCAAGATACCATCACAAACCGTGACCTTTGAAATTTTGATTAAATACCACCATACAGTCAAACTCATCTCCAAAATCAGATAAAACGGTTTTCCCAATTTAAATGGTAAAAAATCAAATTGCAAATAAAAATAAACAAAAACCCAATTCAAATGTCCAATTTTATAAAATATCTTTATCCTTATTATCGCCACTGTCATCATCGAAAGCCTAAAAAAAAAAATTAAATTTATTTCTCACACCTAACTACTATAACGTTTTCGTCGATATTGACGATGAAAACAAGAACGCCAAGAGCAACAAAACACCACCACACACACAATCTCTAAGTCATTTTGCTACTTCTATTTTGATTAAAAGACTAATTTCTAAGATCTACTAAAATAGTTTACAAAATTAAAACGTCCTAATATATTTACGTATAAATGAACATTTATACATTTAATGGTTCAAAGCAAATCCAAAAAATAAATGTATCTCCTTAAGAAAAATAACCACACTAATCAGCTCCAATCGGAAAAATATTTAGAGTGATTATCAGAAATCTCCATCCATCTACATTAATCACTAATATTCTTGCAGTATTAGATGAAATAAGTTTCTCGGCTAGACAAATAATAAATACCAAACACCATCAATCAAAAAATCCATTACCCTTATTTTTTGTTGGCCTAGATCAATACATAATCAACACAGACATCTTTAAAAATACAACTCTACTTCTCACAAAAATTTTAAAAGAACCATATAAACAATAAACATAATCAAATACCCTAATGCAGACAATCAGTTGACCCATTTTTAACTAATCCCAGCAGCCAACTAGTCAACTCAAATCTAATTTTAGTTCAGCAGTTAACCAGTCAATACCTATTACTTACCTACTGAAAAGTACCACCTTTACCAAAAAAATTGATACAAATTTGAGGTTGTCTAATAGATCAATTTTGTGTTGTCTTTTAAATATAATACAGCACACATTTAATATATATTATATTAATACCTGTCCTGTATTGGTAGGTACTCAGTGTGTACTTATTCACTTCTCAAGTTAATAATATTACATATAGTAATAGGTATTTATGTATATATAAGTAATAAGTATATAATAAGATGGTCCTATTACCTATGGGAAATCGCAAAGATCTATTATGATAATTGACATACATTTTAATAAATATCGATGTCCTCAGTAAAAATAATTACTAAAACAAAAGTACATCATAATGTTTTTCCATTATGGTGGACACGAGTTGTAGATGGTAATATTTTAGTAGTTAGTATTTTAGTTTTTGGTAGGATAAAATTAAGCATAGTCATGTTGAAAATAAATATTTTATTATATTACTATATATAGTATTCATAATATTATATGAATTATATAATAGTCTATAAGTCTTACCTAATGAATTTTTACGGTTTTTCGTAGGTATAGCAAGTACTAGCTCTAAGAGTAAGTAAATTTTTAATACTCTGTGTTGAGGGTTTGTGCGAAAATAAAAATTTTATTTAGAACTCACGATTCATTGAAATTCCTATTTTAAATCCTGAGCATAATAAGGAATCTATTTATTTCCCTGTACCTAATCAAATTTTTGATCTGAAAGATCTAAGGAGAAGATTTGGTGTTGGTATGGTATTGAAAATGCCAATGCTAGGATATCTGGATATCAAGAAACGATAGTTTCTTCAACAAATAAAAGGGTTCAAAAACAAATTTGTTTTTGAAAACCATTAATAATTAAAAGCGATTTTTTAAATTTTCTCACATTTTTAAATTTAACGGGGGAAAATCCAATAGCAAGGAACTCAAAAATCTTATAATTAAATATCTATACTGCCTACTCGAAGACAACCTTAACCACAATTTTCCATCATTGATGACATCCGAAAATTAGATGAGTTGCCATTTGACTTTTCAGAAACAGTGGATGAACCGAATAATAATTTTTATTAATATTTTAAATTAATCTTAATAATAATAAAAATAATGATTTTATAGATATATATACTCTAATTCTACGGCACAAATAACATTTAATAATAAAAAAAGATTTCTTCTGCATAAGTTTAGCTTCAAAATATCCAACTATTTTTATTAGAGCAATACATGTATTGCTATCATTCTTCACGTCGTATCTCTGTGAACAGGCATTTTCTGCATTAAATAATATAAAAACAAGTAGTGAAATTCGTTTGACAAATGTTAAAACATATTTGAGTATTACTGTTTCAAATGTGCAACACAGAATAGAAGAAATATATATATATATATATATATAAACACTAATCTCAAATATCACACTAATTTTGTAAAATTTATAACTCGAATTTGTTGTAGTTACTTAATAGGTATACATTTTAAGTTCTTTCTTTTGATTAATAAATAATATAAGACATTCAATTTATATGTATATGATTTTCATGTATGTAATATTATGTGTGCAGCAAAAATATGGGCAGTGTACTATCAAATAAAAATGATTGGGAACCCCTGCAATACATAAATATTTAAAACTACCAATTATATGGTGTATGACTTACATACACCGTATACATACTTATATGATGTATGTCATGTTTTTAGATTCAAACAATTGAAATTGTTCAATATTATCATGTGGTTTATATTTCATTATTATTATATATTCATATAACACTTCGTACTATTCTACAATTATTTTAGTACACACGATTTTATTTAATATCGAATTTTTACACACATAATTGCTTGTGTATTTCGAAACGGAGGACAGCTGAAGCTTAAAGCTTTTTACGGAAATAAAAGTTTTATTTAAAACCAACAATTCGTTGAAATTTTAATTTTTAATTTCATTTCATTTTACGAAACCGTCACGACCTACATGTAAAACGAGAGACGACCGACTCGATCGTGGGATTACTGTGGGTAGAACTAAAAGCCGTCAGATGCGAACCAAGTGGACATTTTTATCATTAACATTATGGTTAATCAGATCAGAATTTAATCAGATAATACTATTTGAACGATTTGATCATCATTGTACTTAATGCTATAATTAATTGCTTTCACAACATTTCTAAATTGTAGGTACTGTTTATAATTCTAATCAGCAATAATGGAAATCAACTCGTTAAAGTTATCAATAAATTAAAGTTAAGATATTGTTAAATACTTAATTTTACTAGTTACTTTGGTGTACAAATAAAGATAATTGTGTATTTTTAAATTGATTTTTTTAAACTTTTATTACAAATCTATATTAACTGGATGTGATTGGAATTTACAGATGAAGAATGTTCTCCAAATTTACTTCGTAAGTATAAATATACTAAATATGTTAAAGATAATATTAATACCTAAAAAAGATTATATTATTCATTTTTATAGTATGATCATAGTTTTTTAAATGAGATCAAAAATCCATAGAACAGCTAATTTTAGCAATTTTCAACCATTTTGCGGCATTATATAATCAAACTTAACATAAACTATTTTCTTATAGTTATGAAAATAATTTGTGGGAGGGGGGTGTTTTACATTAAAAGTAATTAACTTTATTTTTATTATTCTCCTATTACTATAACCTACGAGAACTCTTGGACTTATCTGGCCCAAGTCCACCTCTACAAACCATCTCTTATCATCAGATGATATTCAAAAAATGTAGATATACCGCAATGGTACTCACTGAGGCTAACCACGTGTCCAAAAGAATCTTACCTTTCATGGAATTTACGAACTAAGATAGTATAGATTAGAAACAGTGGATTAAAACGTGTAAAAAAATTGTCCCGGTAAATATCAAGAAGGGGAAATATATATGGATAAAACACGGCCTATTTTATAGTTTTAACAATATATTCAATCAGACTCATACTTTATGCTACGTATGGCTGGTATGACAAATTATGATATTAGGATCACTAAAGTCACTTTACAGATAATTACTGAAATATCCTCACTTACTAATTCACCGTGACTAAATATAATCAAACGACCACCTTCCGTGTCATTATATAGTCCATATTTACTTAGTTACTGATGGATAGTATGGATTACATTTTAGTTGGGGACACCTGGCATGGCTCAAATTTTTTCTACTTCTTCCATTATTTTAAGTCACACCCCAGGTTGAGGTGAATATAGAAAATTTTAGTACTATACATTCATATATTTTACCCTAGTAAATATAATTTTTATTAAGTTTAAATAATCAAATTCTTAACACTTTATGAACTATTGTCATAGTTATTGGTAAATATTTTATGAATCTTTCAAATATTTTAAAAATAGTTCTAAAATATTTAAAATTTGACAATTGCCAAATAGTTGATAAATAGTTTGACAGTATAAACCGTGTATGGAAGGGAATAGATGAAGATCTTCACATCAATTTTAATTTTTAAATTTCTGTCCTTAGACACAATTACAATTTAGCGAACCCCATGTTTATAGAAATTTCATATTTCAAAAGTAAAATTTCATTTTCGTAGATACCAGATAATGTTTCTAATTTTACAAATTGAACTTTTATATAATAATTTAAAATCAGCCGGTTATAATGAAAATGTAATATACCTATTATAATATATAAATTTGATAAATTATTAAAACTGAACATTAATAAACTTTGTATGCATCAATTTTAAGTACCTACAATTCTTTTTTTGGTTTTAAGTTTCATTTTTAAAATAAATTGTTATAAATTACTATTGTTGAGAATTTGCGTTATACTATTAGGCTATTATAAAAAGGAAATAAGAAAAAAATTTCGAACTTAGAAATTAAATAATTTCAAGACCTAAATTGATGTTTTATTTATACAATAATTTGTTGTTAAATTATGTTTTTTTAAGTGCAACTTCTACACATAAAGAATGACCATATAGAAAGTATGTAAACATTAATATTATTTTCAGATTCTTAGATTAATGTAATCTCTTAATATTAAAATAAATCTTAAATTGTATTTGGTTTTTGTGAATAGTTGTATTATATAATATAAAATAAATAATAATATATTACATTACAAAGTACAGTAAAATGGTACATTTCGGTATTATTATTTTTAAACATTCTAACAACTAGACATTAAATTTTTTATAAAATGTCACCACTAAGAAAAGTTAAAATTTTTAACTTACACATTAATTGTTATTTCATGTATAAGACAAAAATGTCAACAAATAAAAGGCGTGTTAATCAATATTGTCAATTAGAACTTATAAGTTACAAGTATCAGTATGATAGAATTTAATGTTATTATGCTAGAATCGATTCCATAAAAAAATCTATTAACGACAATGCTGCAAATTAACGAGTAAAAATATTAATATGTAGTTAATTTTATTTATATTACTAATTATATTATGAGTTACTTTTTTTTACATAACATTTATTTCTCGTACAAGTATTTTTATTGTTACTTTTCACACACACACACACACACATATTTCATATTTATGAACTATTATATTAACTATAATATTTCATATGCTTCGTCTATCTAACAAGCAATATATCAACATTTTGTTTTCACAGAGTTGAAATTATTTATTTTATTTCAATTTATATTTTTAGTTTTTGATGTTATAATTAGTAAAAATTTCTGTCAGGCAATATATTACAAAAAATATTTCTAAATACCCTCAAAATATAAGCCTTTCTTTAAATTTGATAACGATAAGTGTTTAAACTATATATTTAATATATATTTCATAATTTTGGTTATTATATCTTAGTTATATAATATTTTAAGTATTTATTTCTCTAACTTGAATTATATATTTATTTAGTAAATTTATGGAATACGGGGTAAAAATTTCAAATATAATTTTAATTTTTTTTTCCTAATTTAAATCAATTATTCATATATATATATATATATCACATTCTGTTGTAAGAGTTATTTATATCACGAATCCGAGCTTGGTCAGATTCATCGATTGTGTTGTCATGGTTGACTGCACACCAGAAATATTTTAAAATTTTTATCACCAACAGGGTAGCAAAAATTCACCAATTATTGCCGAATTGTGACTGGAACCACCACGTATCAACCGTCGATAACCCGGCAGATCCAGCTTCACGTAGTCTCATGCCCAAGTCTATCATCTCGTCTACCATCTATTGGAAGGGACCTAACTTTTTACGTCTTCCCGAAGATCAATATCCAAGGTCAAATTTCATTCCATTAAGTTCAGACAAATTACCGGAAACCAGACCCAAGGTTGTCATGGTTTTGTCCATTATCATTCAATTTTCATCGCTTGAACTGATATAACGTTTTTCATCGCTTACCAAAATGCAACGCGTTTTATCCTACGTCTTTCGTTTCTACCATCGTCTACGTCAAAAATCTGTCTGCGACGGTCCATTAACGCTCGTGGAACGAGAGAAGTCACTTTCGATCATCGTTCAATGTACTCAAGAACATTATTTTTCAGATTTGATCAAAGATCTTCAATCTCAGTCTGTTGTTACACCGCCTTCTTTAGCGCAGTTGGCTCCCTACGTCGATAAAAATAATGTTGTCCATGTAGGAGGTCGAATTCGTTTCTCTTCTGTGTCTCACGATGCGAAACATCCAGTATTATTGCCACGAACTTTACACCTTACCGGCTTATTGATCCATCATTATTATTTATCATTTTTTCACGGCAGTCCTAAGTTAATATTATCAATATTCAATCAAAAGTTTTGGATCTTATCTGGTCGTTCTGCAGTCCGTCGCTTTATCTTTTCTTGTGTTCCATGTACACGCCTCAAGACTGTTCGCCCTCAACCAATTATGGCCAATCTACCCACATTTTATATTCAACAAAATAGACCTTTTTCCCAAGTCGGAATGGATTATGGAGGTCCATTTACCGTTAAGGAACATCGATGTCGTAACTCACGTACGACCAAAGTTTATTTGGCACTGTTCGTCAGCATGTCCGTGAAGGCCGTACACCTAGAAATCGTATCTGACTTAACTACAGATGCATTTCTTGTTGCATTGAATCATTTCGTTTCCCGGCGAGGTATACCGTCGAATATCTACTCGGATTGTGGTACTAACTACCGCGGTGCTGCACGCCAATTTCGCGTTCTTTTTCGTGACGCCAAAGAACAACAAAATATCTCGGCTCATTTATCTTGCACTTGGCATTTCGACCCACCTACATTACCACACTTTGGCAGAATCTGGGAAGCTGGGATAAAAACTGTTAATTTCACCTCAAATACGTTATCGGTACTCAAATACTGACTTAAGAGTAATTTTACACGTTGATCACCCGCATCGAGGGAATCCTTAATTCTCGTCTGATCATGCCCCTTTCTTCAGATCCACATGATCTATGCGAGCTGACCCCCGGTCACTTCTTAATCGGGCAGCCTATTCAAGCAATTCCTGGACCCAACATAATCGACATTCAAGTCAATCGGCCTACGCGATGGCAACTTATCCGTCAGTGTCATCAATCATATTGGAGAAGATGGTCACGAGAATACCTATCTACATTACAGCAACACCACAAATGGTTGAAACCGTCTACGAAACTCGACGATATGGTTATCATCGAAGCCCCATCTCAACCACCCACCGAGTGGCATCACCGAAGTACACCCCGGATCTGATGATACCGTGCGTGTAGTATCTGTGTGCACTCAAGACGGCAGTGGCGTGCAGAACTTTCTTACTAAGTGGAGCAAAATTATTTTCACACCTACCCACCCACTTGAAATAACCTATTTTTAATAAATCTACCGTTCGCCTTTACGCGCTGTTAACCCAAATCGATCGTATCTCGCGTACGTCTACGTTCAGTTGGCCCATCGACTTTCATTCACGCTTAAGCGCCATCCGACTTACAATCGGATGTGCTGGGTTCTATTATCCGCTTATATAATTCGCCAAGTTCGTTCCGTAGAACTCTCAACCATCTACTCGGTCGATGCCAGCGCCATATTGGACCACGTGTGCCGCCTTTTTCATACGCGCAACTACACGGCGGCTGCTATAACGAGCTCCGCGGATCGCATCACTTCTCGTTCCGTCAACACTACGATCGGACATACACCGCAGGTCTATCAACTCACCAAGGTCAAATCAATCGGGTCGTAATTTGTATTTTTTTTGCTTATCGACATACCTACGTGCTTATCAATATTGTTATTATCAGGATTATCTATTTACTTTATTTGTCAATATTTTCTCTCGGTCAGTAGATAGGTGTTATTTAACGTTTTGTACACACAATATATCGTAATTATTTTAATTTATACAATCACTGTTGTTTTCTGGATTTGACCAAAATCAATATAGTAAAGATTGTATAAATTGTACCTATTCTTTCCTATACAGTTCACTCACAAAATAAAGGTGCCCGCCCGCTCTGTACAACCCAATCGCACATACACCTATTATCTTAGAATAATTAAATTGTTTTTTATGTAAATAAATGGTTTTACCATGAAAATTAATCATTTTTCAGTAATGATAAAACTTGGTTTAATATCGGTAGTTTACAGAATGGTAATGTCTACTATTGAATTTTTGTAATAAGCTAATTTTATAGCGATATTCGTTTTCCTAAGCTTCTTTCCGGATAAGTTTGAAAATCGCCAATTTAAATTCCCACATAGTTAGCAATTTACTTTTTTTACCACAAATTATGCTGGTAATCCACCAATGGATTGGATGTTGGAAATTATGAATAAAGATCCAACAATTATTTTATGAATCTTATTCCTGTAATTTTATTTTGTTCTTATTTCTAAAATGTATTTATCTATATATTATTTATTTATTCAGTTTAATTTATATGATTTTAATTTATATAATCACTTTATTTTGGACTATAGCCCATTTAGAAGTAAAAATAAAAAATATAAATAAAAATAAAATAACTTTCAGTCGTCCGAAATATTCAAATAATGCATATAAACTACCTATATTATTATAGTTATTGTAGTAGCAGTTTTATTTTTATTTTTATTTATTTTTCAGATTTACCTGAAACTTGGATCGATGTTATAAATAATGGATCAGACATATATAGACTTAAATTTCATAGCAAATTGGTAAACATGTATAAAGTAAGTAGGTACATATTATACAATATTATTTTAATATTATAGATTGAAGTAAACAATATAGTTATTATAATATATGGGTTTGATGTTTCAAATTAAATTACATCTTATTAAATATAATAATTTGATGGAACCGTTTGATCACAGGGGGATTATCAATATCAAATTGATGGAATTTCAAATTTTCAAATTTTAACATGTAGTAACATGGTCAATTTTAGATTAGAGCCATGTTTTATATATACAAATTATTTTTAAACCTATTATCAAAATTTAAAGATAACACCCGATTTTAAATCTAAAAAAAATATTTTATTATCTGTAGCTTTTTTTTTTTTCTTTTTTTTTTTGAAAAACAAACGTCTGTGAAGTTACCTTCATAGATATTTTGCAATTTATTTGTTAGTATTAACTCGATAATTTTTGGAATTTGTATATCCCCGATTTTCCGCAAAAAATAATTTTAAAGGTGGGGTGTCAGCCCCCCACTTTGTCCTAGAGTCTTCATACCTTCACAATTATTTTGCAATTTATTTTTTATTGTTTATTTTTTCCACTCACAGATTATCGACATTATATGGTTTTTAATATTTTAAATATTATATTAATATGTTCTTTTAAATTTTAACTATAATAACAGAAATATAAATTTTTTTTACACTTAATGAAATCCAAATATTTCAATGTAGTCCAAACAATTTTTATATTTGAAGGATTGCGAGATCGGTAATTAATTTAATCATTGATTAAAAATAAAAAGATTATTTTTCAGGTAAAAATGAATTAAAAAATCTGCAATAATATTTCGGAAACTGCTACCCATATTTATATATTTTGTTCTGAGCCACAATTATTATTATACTTTTTATAACGGCTAATAACAATTTTTTTTACAATATAATAAAAAAAAAAAAACAAAAATAAAAAAATATTATAGGAAACTAAATATCAACCAACAATGATATTAATATGTCTCCACTTACCTTATCAACTTCGGACGATAATGGAATTGTTATTGAAATTTTTTTAGCTTTATATTCTATAGGGCTCTCTCATATAATTGTGGACATTATGTGTCATATATACGACTAGGTACCAACAGATGGGAGCTCCATAACGACATTTTAAAAAGAATTAAGAAGTTAACAAACCTTAAAGGAAAAAGAATAATACCTCATCTTATTGTTTATATACAAGTTTAAATTTAAATTTATTAATAAAGATAATTGTATTATAAAAAGTTTTCTATTTTATTTATCGAATAAATTAAGTACTCTAATTTAATAACTTTTATAGTAAAATGTTGTATCTACTATAGCATTAATTTGTATGTATCCATTATAATAATGATATTGCAATAAATTTATAATATAGAGAATTCAAGTATGACATTTTAATATATACAATGCACATTTTGAAATTTTTATATTATACGATGATATTTTTACTTTTTTTTATTATATTATAAAAAAATTCTTATTAATCGTTATGAAAAGTATAATAATAATTGTGGCTCAGAACAAAATATATAAATATGGGTAGCAGTTTCCGAAATATTATTGCAGATTTTTTAATTCATTTGTACCTGAATAATAATCTTTTTAATTTTCAATGAATGATTAAATTAATTACCGATCTTGCAATCCCTCAAATATAAAAATTGTTTGGACCATATTGAAATATTTGGATTTCATTAAGTGTAAAAAAATTTATATTTCTGTTATTAAAGTTAAAATTAAAAAGAACATATTAATGTAATATTTAAAATATTAAAACCATATAATGTCGATGAACTGTGGATGGAAAAAATAAAAAGTAAAAATAAATTTCAAAAGAATTGTGAATGTATGAAGACTCTTGGAGAAAGTGGGGAGGGGCTGACCCCCATCCTTAAAATCATTTTTAGCGGAAAACTGGGGGTATGCAAATTCCACAAATTCCCGAGCTAATTCTATCAAATTAATTGCAAATAATCTGTGAAGGTTCGAATTTATTAGGAAAAGGGGGGGGGGATAACTTCACAGATGTGAAAAACAGGCATGCACCCAAAATTACAAAGGTGTAATAACTATAAAAAATGCATTCATATATATATATATATATATATATATATATATATATATATGTACAAATACATGCAGACATAAGATACATAAAAAAAATAATGGCATTATACAATTTACATCATAATTAGATATAATATATATTAAACAATATTACTATAGAATTATTAAAATAATAAAATAAATGGTGAACCTTGTTGGCAAGATACCTGGTTAACGGCTCGTTTGAATAATAGTTATTGGGACAAGGGCGAATTAGAAAAGGAGCCAAATTACGAGTGCGACGGATAGGCACTCGGAATTTAATATGTTACAGAAGAGAAGGGGAGTCAATTTTACCATTGAGAAATTTACTAAGGAAGGATAAATGATTAAATAAGCGATAACCCGAAAGAGTTTGGAGGTTCAGCGCATGAAGTACCGGATCATAATCATGAGGAGGATGTGGTATTTCTAACTTAAAAGTAGCAAATGCAAGGAACTTACGTTGGACTCGTTCGAGTTGTTGGCAATCAAAAGCAGTATACGGGTTCCAGACTACCAATTCATATTCTAAAATTGGTCTAACTAAAGCACAATAAAGTGACTTTAACAAAGTGGCAAGCTTAAATTCATCAGCTCTTCGTGTAATGAAGCCAAAAAACTTGAGTGCCTTACTAAGTAATGTAATCAATGTAAGGTTTAGGACTAAGTGGGGGAATAAAGAAAAATCCAAGTTTTATTGTCCACAGTAAAGACAAGAACGACACCATTAATAGGAGAAGAAAAGCTTAAGGGTGCTTGGCTTCTTGAAAAAGTCATTGATTTGTATTTAGAAGTATTAAAGCCATAAAACTGACCTCAAGCGATAAGATTGTCGAGATCTCATTGGATACAAATGCAATTTTCAATACTGCTAATCTTATAATAAATCTTAATATCGTCTGCAAAGCAGAACATTTTACTATAGGAGAGAATGGTAGGGACATTTTTTACGAAAAAAGCGAAAATTAAAGGAGAGAGATGGTCCCCTTAGGGAACACCTGAGGAAGCAGTATAAACAATAAACTTAATGCCGAAGAGTTTAACCAATTGTGGTCTATTGAAAAAATAAGAACGTAGCCAAGATAATAGAGGATTACCAAAGCCAGAGGTGCCAAGCAGGGAAATAAGGAAATTAAGTGAATCATGCTTTCGCAAAATCAGTGTAGATGACATCGATCTGCGATCTTTCACGGAAAGAATTAAGGATATACTTACAAAAAGTTACATTACAAGAAGTTATTGACCACTCAGGACGGAACGCATGCTGTTCGTAAATCAAAATAGAGTTAACAGAAGGTAAAATACAATCTAATATGAGAGATTCAAACATTTTAGAAATATATGAGAGGATAGTGATAGGATGATAAGTGAAAAGGACGAACCACCTGACTTAAAAATAGGCATAACAAAGCCTAATTTCCAAAAGTCAGGAAATGTACCAGAGTTAAGGGAAAGGCTGAAAAGGAACTATATAGTTAAAGCGATAGCGTCTCTAAGTTGAACAGAAAATCACCAGGAATGCTATCGGGACTAATAGACGACAGACTACGAAGGAAGGATAACTTAAGTAGCACATCAGTAGTGAAAAAAAAATGGGTAAATTAAAGGAAGGTATACATAGTAAACGAAGATTAGTATTGATAGTTGAGGATGAATAGACAGAGTTGAAATATGACGTAAACAAGTTAACGGATTCTTGATCAGTAGAACCAGTAAGATCATTAAACGAGATATTTCTAGGAATATCATAAGTAGAGCGATTCTTTCAGACAAAATCCCAAAACGTCTTAGGATTGTGCCGAAGAGAGGCTTCCGTACTACTTTTAAAATATTTTTTAGACTCCTGTGTGTTTAAACCTAACGCGCAATAGAGAAAAAACATGATAGTCATCCGGACTAAATGAAGTTTATAACTTAGTATGTCTATGTTTTTCTTACAAACTACATCCTTTAATTCCTGAGAAGTCCACTGGAGAAAATTTGATTTAGTGAAAGTTATACCAGGAACAAAGCCAAGTATGGTCGTGTGAAGAGCATCAAGAAAAACATTGGTGGCTGAGTTGACATCAAGAAGATGAAGGGTAGAGTACCAATCAAAGGAGGACATCAATTTAGCAATTTGTAAGTAATCGGCTTTGCGAGTGTTGTAGGAAGAATGAGCAATATTAAACGTAGGTGGGCAGATGAACTCTGAGCAACAGATAAGGAAAGAGGGATGATAGAGATCAAGAGTGACAAAAGGATCGGAAGATAATACAACAGAAAATCTATTTGAATTAGTAAAAATTAGATCAAATAAAGAACCATATTTATTGAGGATATTATTTTTTTGAAAAAAATTAAGATAAGCAAAGGACTCAGAGATACAATGAGTATGCAAGGGAGAGGAAGAGAAAAAGTTAAGTCCATTGTCTTTGTTGGATCAAAGGACTTCAGGAACATTAAAGTCACCACAGAAAATCAGTGTGTGACCAAAATATTGTCTAAGAACCAGTTCGACCAAAGAAATAAAATACTCGTATAAACTTACTGCACAGTTTGGAGGAAAGTAGACATCACAAGCTAAGGATTTATAACATTTAATGAAAATTGAACATACAGATGCTCAACATTAATATTGGGACAGATAATAAGTCTAGAAGCAAAATATTTTCTTATTCCAACGAGGACATCACCACCCCTTAAATAGCTCCTAGTACTTAAACATCTATCAAACCTATAAACATTATAATTATATGAACCAAGTTCATAATTAGAATGTTAATATGGAACCAGATTTCAGTTAAAATAATAAATAAATGATTTAAACAGGAAGCATTACAATTTAAATTGGCGAGTTTAGTCCTGTGACTACAGCAGTTTTGATAAAAACCAGATAAAGGCTCAATATAGATAGACGGAGTTAGGACTGCTAAGCAGAGCGACGCTGATGATAAACTCCGTTTTTTTGTCTAAACAGGAACATTATCATGTTTGTGTTTCTCAGTCAATTTTCAACACCATATTAATATAATGTGCTGATTTATAAGCTACTATAATGTTAAAACCAATTGACACATCAAAACAATCGGTGTCATACATACATATTAGTCATTCTCACCCATTCTTATTCACAATTTTTATTTTTTTTATTTAGCCAGTCATCATCAAACATTGGTAGCACAGAGGGTGGTTAAAGTGAATGGTTGTAGGTTTAGGTATGTTTTTAGTACCTATATCAAATTGATAGCATTATTTATACACCACGTGTTTTCCTGTATGGCTGCCGATATCTTATATTATATCTGATAGGTTAAAGTTTTTATTATTTTCTTGTTATTATTTCGTTATGACTGATAAACGAGATGTATAACCATGCAGTAGTCAAGCGTTCGGGAGCGGTGACTGAGTTAAAGGCGGTGTTAGAATTGGGTAATAAAAGCCAAGTCCGATATATCTCGTTTCCATGTTTTTGGAATATTGTTGTAGAGTGCATATTTGATGGAATGAATTTGAGACTGAGAACAATACAGTGTTAGACGCATTAATAAATTTGGATACATTTATGGAATTTTCGTCGTCTTTTTATATTGTAGTCAGTGACATTTATGTATCCATAATGATTCTAAAATCTGATTTGACACTAGAGTCAAAACCTTGTGATAGAGAATTTCCAGTACAATCTGGAAACGAATACTCTGGAATAAAAAATTATGGTGAGGTGCAGAGAGACCATATTAGTCCAGTGTTGGCGAGATCCGTATCATCATTTAACGGTAGATTACCGGAAATTCCACTTCCTACCACTTACTACATTAGATGGTGATTTTCGGGCGTGGCCTATGTTTACTGTTTAGTGATATGTTTTCAGGTTTATTTGACGCTCAGCCTAATTTATTTTATGTTGAGAAATTGTCTCATTACTCTTATTGGACTTCAAAATAATTAAGTACCACTACGTGCATTGTTTGCTCATCAAAGCATTAAACTCTTCTACATCGAGATGTAGTCCTTTCCGTTGATACAAGCGGTCCGGGTACAATATCATTGCATCGAGATAAGGATGGTAAATATTTCGTCCCATTGCTTTTTGTTATCTAAACCCCAAAGAATATTTGCAAGATTCAAAACGTATGGCGGTCAAACGTTTTGAGAATTTCAAACGTCTGTTAAATAAAGATGAAAAACTTAAAGAAGCATACAACGATTTTATGCAACAAAATCATTAATTAGGATATATGAGTCGAACATCGTCTCCCGGATCTTTTTATCCCTAATCTTGTTATCATAAAGCCCTCGGGGATAACATTAAATTGAGGGTAGTGTTTAACACCTTGGCACAAGCACCAACAGGAAAATCGTTAAATGATTGAATGTTTGTTGGTCCAAAACTACAACTAAAAAAATTCATGTGGATATCATAGTGTAAATGTATTACAAATTGTATGAATTGAAATATTAAGTAATGAAATTACTATTGTGTAGTACATTCAGAAATGTAATTTCGTTACAATAATAATTTATAATTTCTTAATATTTATAATTACTTTACTACTTACTACCCAATACTAAATACTACACAGCATTTAAAAACTTAATTATAATTAATTATAAATCTCCCAATTTATTAATAAAATAAAATAATATTTGTTTTTATTTGTTTTAGATAAAAGGCAATTTAGCATTTAAAAATGAGGGTAAAATGTTGTTTATAAAATCAAGTTATATTGCAGCAAGTGTCTATTATTTATCAAATAACATAAAAATTGCATACAATGTGGTCAATGAGGGTATGTATGTTTATTGTGTAATAATCTTAAAAATATCCACCAATAGAAATTAGTTATAGCCATTTAATACAAATTGTGTTTAGGTATAAACATAATATTTTAGCATGGCAAACGATATTATATAATTTTAAGGTATAAGACCAATACACTTACCTACATATTTAATACTTGTAATGCATATCAAAATCTGTTCCTCAGAAGCATCAAGACATATCAAATGATCCACTAATCGGAAAAGCTAAAAACCAAAAACCTGTATAAGATTTTTACTTTTTAAATCTCCCTATATATCTCCCTTTATACTAACTAGTTGAAAATCAAATATTGTAAGTACATAACTCACAAGCACAGGTACAATTAAAAATAATAAAAGTACAAAATATTTTTATAACCATGGACCATGAGGGAGTCTTTGTATCACACAATTATTAGAACATATATATATACGATAAATACGATTGTAAGATTGTAATAAGTAAACTAAAAACTATATCTACAATAGTTTATTGATAGAATTAGTTAATTTGAAGTAGGTACCTAATTTAGTTATTAATTTCTATAGTAGGATATTAAATATTTAATCATATCGACTTTACTGATTATTAAAATAGTACTACCACATTAGACAAAATGTATTTATTAATATACTATACATGTCATAGCTCAAGATTACATACGTACAATACAAGCACACAAAAATACCATTTCATCACATAATATTAAAATATTGTTAACAAGACAGAAAAATACATAATTAATTACGATGCCTAAGATAAATTGTAGAAGAGTTCACGCGTAAGATAAGCACATTATTAGAAGGATGGATTACTTATTCTCGTAGTTAGTGAAGTACTGGAATGCATAGAAAGAAATATGAGAGTAAGAGAGTATAAAAATATCAAGACTATCGATTTTCTTATTAAATTGTTAGAAATTTGAATAAAAATTTACTAATGACATTGAAACTCTGTTAGCTAAGAGTCTAGAAGAAGATGATTTTAAATATTAGAATAATTGTATGGCAGATGCCCAATTTTATAGTATGATGAAAAATAAAGAATTAATATTATAATTTCCTTTACTAAGAAAAAACCGACAATTTAAAATTGACCACTGATCCACATTATAATACAGTACAGTAGATGGTCCGTAATTCAATAGAGTTTTAAGTCCAATATTATTCGTTTTAGAAATTCTAGTAGATCGAATTCTATACAGGAACTTGTGATTTAAGAATAAAAATGTAAAATGATGTGAACATTATCTATACTATACAATCATTCTTTTTCTGAAATTTTAATTTTTAGAAGATATATAAATAATTTTAAATCACATTAATTTAAAAATATATTTCTTTCTAAAATTTAAATTTCAAGATAAAAAAAATAATGGTACAACGTAGATAATGTTCAAATCAATAAATTTAATTATAGGTCTAATTCAATCTAATATTAGAAATTTGAAATTTGTAATAAAAATACTGATCGTAAATATCCTATATTATTAGTTAGTTAGACGGAAACAGAAAGTGTGGGTATCATGTCCTCATTAAAACGGGAACACAGGAATTCAGTCATTTTCTATTTTCAACTTACCAATCGATCTATTAATACACTATAAATTCTGAAAACTGATCTGAATTTGTCGTGAAGTCTACATTCGTTGATTTTCCTACATTTTTGGTTTTATCCTTTTAAGTTCTACTGAAGTTAAGTTAAAACATTTGAACTAAAAAAATCAACATATTGAATTTTTATGAAAAAAAATGGTATTCGTGTTGCATTTGGTCAGTAGTTTACGATTTTAAATAAAGAAACACTTTATTATTTAAATAGTTGTAGATTGTATTTTTTATTTAAGTAGTCCTTCGTGCGAACGTAAACACGAAAGAGTTGAGAGTATTATAAGCGTATATGAAGAAAAATAATATTTGTTTGATATTGATAATAATCAATAATCGTTCAATTAAATTATCAAATGTATGATTGTGAATTAATTAATGTCTATTCCTGCACCGCAACACTCATTTTAAATAATAGATGTTACATTGTTATGTGTACTATATAGAATTTTTTATATCTATTTAAAATGGTATTAATATATTAACAATAACTTTTAAATCGTAGCAAGTTGGGATGGAAGTTTTTCATTTTTTGGTTAGGATACAGTAATTGGATATATTAAATTATAAACTGATGAAAAATCATGATTTTCTATAAAAGGGGTTTGAGTGGAGCTCGGTATATGTATATTGTATAACATAAAAATAACTATCAAAAAATATTTTTTTTAATTTTATTACGTAATCATTTATATTGTTTCAGTAATGTATAGTAACTATGCTAATTTATATACATATTTGTTATTTTAAAAAAAATGTCCATTCATTTTTCTTTCTACTTAAGTGGACGTCATCGTGGCTATATTAAAAGAATTTGAGATTCCATAAAAGATATTTTGAGAAAATTTAATGAAAAATTAAAATCACTCAACAATTTAAAAATATTTATATTACGGAATTACATATATTAAAATTAAATATTAAATGTTTCCATTTGAATTGCTGTTGGTTTGATCTACTTATCTATTCAATTTAATACAAGTGTTTAATTTTAATTAGGTATGATATTTCTTATTTATATTAAGTTGAAAATTCGAAAAAAATTTAAACATAAAAAACTATAAAGGCCATTAAAAATAGCGCAAAATGGAGTCGTTTATTGTTGTGTATATTTAAACACATTTTATGAGTTTTCAAAACTGAATTTTTAAATATTTTTAAACAAATATAATTCTTATAAAAATAAAAATATAAAAATAGTAACGTAAGGTAGTTTTGTCTATCATTTATTTTTGTTTTTTATTTCTAAGAAGTTTGTTTGTTATTAAAAATAAGAAATACTGGAAAAACTTTTAAGTATTTAATAATATATTATTGCATTCTATATGATGATTTAGAGTAAAGCTTGACGTAAAATTAAAACTGTTAAAACATATTTTTTCGTTTTTGAACTATAATTTTGTTATTATTTTATTTATTTTGTCACTATTATGTACTGTTTCGTAAATATTAAAAGTTTTTTTTTTATAACTATGAAGAAATTTTCTGCTTTTAAATGTAGTATATCTTTACGCTTAGGAATATTATAGGAAAAATGACCTCTGGAAAATAATATTGTGAAAACAATTTCTATCAAAAGAGGTCTTTACTCTAAAAACCCAAAACTCCTGATCGACTCCTTCTAATGACCAGCATGTTCCCAGAAAAATATAAATATCATTATAAAACCAATAGATTCATCACTTCTCTTAAAATCTAAAATTCAATAGTTTAAAAATATTATAATTAGTTTAATTTACAAAGGTCATGTTAATTGGAATTAATCATTAATTAAATAATATATTTTAATAGCGTTAATTGGAAATCATTAAATAAAATGTTTCTTTTTCATAACATATAATATTATTTATAATAGCTTATTTATTATAGGTGAAATTAGTATTTAAATCGATAAATGAAATTTCTCTTTTCCATTTTCCATTTGACATTTTTATTTAAATAATTCTATAAATACAATACATTATGGGTATATAAATAATAACATATTTATTATATATATATATACATAAACATGTTTGGAGTTATACCTCCGATAAGATTAACCGTATGTCACTTAAACTAAGTCTTAAGGTTTTATGCATATTGAGGTACCTGCTATCTTGTATGTTATCAAGAAGTTGTTTAGAAGTTGCATTGATGCGCAGTTTTAGTATATTACGTTGTGGTATCCTGGCTGATATATTTTTCAATATATTATTACTTGAGTCATATAAGGTTCTAAAACGTGTAAAAATGTATTATGTCAAAATGTATTATTCAATAGTATGATCATTTGTGGTTTATTCTATTACTCTGTAATACATTCCATTCATATAATTACATTGTGTATATGTATGTAAAATATGTATATACTTTGGCTCTATCTTGTTCACTGCATGCTCAAGTTCTGTCTTCTTTTCTGATATATGATACATGAACACGAAATCTTTGAATGCATCTTGTGGTTTTTCATAGTGAATAATCAATATCATCTGTTCCAGATAAACTACTTATTCCTTGATCTTGTTATGAATGATCTTACTAATAAGGTTCCATTATTACATTATTATTATAGGGTGTCGAGTTCTATGTTAATATCTTCTTTCTTTGTGCTTCTATTTAACTAGTTATCTTACGAGTATTTTCATTGAGAAGATAATATTGCGATTACCATTTTAGAGAGCTTCAAGTATTGTCGTTTGCCTCTAAAACCACGACATAATCAGTTTTTACACTATTGCTTCAATGGATGTTGAATTTTTTAACATCAACAAAAAAGTGATAACTTCTTTAAGATTACTCTTAAAGAGATCCCAGTCTATTCATTTGTTGGTCAAAATAGTATTTTGTTCTTTCATTATAACGTTTCAGCTTTGTAGCACATGAATGTAATCAGATGTTAGTTCTATAAGTCCTTCAGCTTCAACGTAGCTATAAAATACCATTAATTACATATAAATCAAATAGATTAGGTATTTTATTAAAATTTGTTAGTGGTTAGATACCTGGCAGAAATTGTTTCATTTCAGCGTTAATGGTGTTCGATGTTTTTTGTTTTTTTTGTTGACCAACATTTAAAGTCTACAATTACAATGACCGGTCTACAAATTTTTGGAAATATTCAGTAAGTTTAGTTTTGTATACATCTTTTTTCTGTGGTCAATAACTAGCCATAACTATGAGTATATAATTATTCCCATCGTTAACGCAGACAATTATGGTTTTTATGTGTTGTTTTATATGTCTTTTATAAGATTTTCAGAATTTCTTATGATTGTAACCGTACTTCTTCGTGTTTAGTTTTTTTGTTTTTACAACAGTTCACGATGTAAAATGTATTTCTGAAATAAGGACAATATCAACATTATTATTGTGTAATAATGTGCAAAAATGTTTTCAAGTACTTGTTTGCATTGCACTAGTCTATTGGTGTTCCATTTTTCTTAATCCACAGTGTGTCAATAGTAGTTTTTTTGTTTTTCCACATTTGATGTAGATAGATAACTTACTACGCTAATCTAAAAAATGTATAACGTTATACCGTTATTACTAATGTGTATTAGTTCAGGTAGATAAGATATCCGTTAAAGTTGGGTAATTTTTTTTTTTTTGTTGGCTGTTGCTGCTGAGATGTTTGGGCCGTTATGTTACAATCAAAAGATTCAGCTATCTGAGCGTAAGATATAGCCACTGTGACTTTCTTTGTTGGTTACTATTAAATGCGTCTTACCTCAGAGACGTTATTTTGGGTGTAATCTTTCTTCTACCTTCTTGTAGGCCAATTAATCCTTTCAGTTTGCGGTGTATGCTCTAATGCAGTTTGTACATTTAGCTTTTGAATTGCTCGACTTTTGACAGTCTTCTGTTTTGTGTTCTTCGACATATTTTTTATGACAATTATTTTGAGTTTGTCTAAAGAACTGACTGTTTTTACCCATTGGCTTTTATTTATTTTTCTATGGGGATTCTATTTAAATTTTATGATAACATTGACTATCTAAATTGTAAATGTCTTTATTATTAGTGTTACATAATATCTGGGGAGGAGGGGGCGCTACTATTAATTCGGTCATCTGATTAGTGGTGTACTTTAGACGTCGCCGGAATCGACCACCGACCCAACCGGTACCTTGTGCCTGCCACCATAGAGTCCGCGATCAACCGTTACGGCGTAACGTGCGCGATTGTGTTTACCGCCGGTAACGTTTACATTTTACATTGTAAAGTAATAATATATTGTAAATATATGCAATATTGTAAAGTTTACAGTATTTTATACCTTCATTCACGTGAAGACTTCACTGCAGTTTATAATTCATATTGTAGGGTATTGTCGTGTACCTAAATTCGACTACAGCTTTGGCAGTTTGCATTCCAGGTGCCTGATGGACCCCTTAAGTCACTTTTAATAATCTTGTACAAAATTCTTATCTTGTATTTGTCTTTAGTTTGCAAGTTACTAACATTATTTTGAAGTTATATAGATGTAGTTTTTTTCTTGTTTCAATAGTACTCAGTTTTAACGCAAAGGTTATCATTGTATTATTTAATTACATTCTTCCCTAATCCTCAATTATCCCGTGGCATAATTCTCTGTACTCAAAGTAAAGGATTAGTACGGAACAATTAGCATGTGGATTAGCACGTGAGTGACCTAGATAGTTTATGTTAACACTACGCATAAATTTCACACTAATATGTACAACATACACGTTACTCATTCAATAAACAAAATTACTATATTATGAGATATATATATATATATACGATATGATACGTCATCAAAATTTTAATTTTTTTTTTACCATAATAATTATGAATATAATACGGAATTCCACTCAGAATCATTTTATTAAAATAAATGATTGAATATTGAATTTAAATTAAGTAAATCCACCACGAGTCTGATGAGCACCAATCTTATACTCTCTTACTGGCCACCTTATTTTTAAATATTTTGTGTACGAATTTTTTGGATGTATGGACAATTTTTTGCTATTTAATAAATATAACTATATATATATATATATATATTTAATATTGTTTTTGTTTTTTCAGGTATGAATTTTTTCTATTCGGTGGAGAAATCTTTATATCAAGATGTAAAAATAAATTCTAAAGAAATCACTGTTTGGGGAGTACTTAATCTATCATTAAAAATAGATATAATAAAAAGTATGGGTCTTGCGAATATTGAATATGGTGATCTACCAATTTTACAGACATTGTTAGAAAATTTAGAGAATGAATTACAAAATTTATCAAAAATAGAAGATTCAAATAATAATTATTACCCACGTGCATATTTATTAATGTATCGGTCTTATTTTTTAGATAAGGTAACTATACTATTTAATATAGTAATGAAATAAAACTTATTATTTGTTAGTACACGCCTGTTTTTTCAAATATACTAAGGTGAGTCAATGTTTAATATCCATGTTGTTGCTACTTTATATCTGTTAACAGCACTGTTGCTTTCAGGTGCATCAAAAAGTGTGGTAGGCATTCATTGTGATATATATATAGATATATAGATATATAGATGATATATATAACTAACTGAGTACCTACCAAATAATGGACTTGAAAATTTAAAAATGCTTTTAGTTATTAGTGTTAATATGTGTAGAAATAAAACATCTACAAGGTGGCCGTTTTTATTTTAATTTAAATCATTTGTGGAGTTCAATTTATATAATATAATAGTAAAACCAGAACTTAGTACCTAGTATTAATTTCAATGGTATTGGTTAACGATTTGTACTATATATGTAAAACCGTGGTTATAACTTTATAAGCATTTTTAGTAGATTTTTCGAAATCTGTTGCTAAGCTGTGAGTATAACACAGTATTCGTATTGTACAAAAGTCTTTAATACATTTTTAAATCTGTTAAATTTACAGATCATTAAAAACGAATCACATAACCTTAATCATCTTTAGTGCAAATGGAAAGAGGAGTGATGGAGATTCTTTTAAAAATAGGAATGACCTAGCAACTTTCTAACATAAATAATAAACCATTTATCATGCTTAACTATATAATCTAAAACGATAGTGCTGTAAATAGATACATTAGAAATAAAACAGCATCAATATTTTGGATAAATATTGACTTTTCATAATATATGTAAATACATTCTTAATAAATGTATTATATTAAGATGAAAATTATAAAATATATATATATATATATACATCTCATAATATGTTTAAATTTATAAATTGAAGAATCTATAATTAAATTCACTTTTCGATATTCATATCAAAATTGTATTTAATATACATATGCATAACTCTATAGGAATTAACTGTGTACTACCTAAAAGCATTAAGCATAGCGTCTAAAATTTTTGAAAATGCAAAAGTCATGTGATCAATTAAAAAAGAGTTATTTGTGGTAAACAAATAAATGAAATTAATGTAAGGTCAATTTCGAAATAAAAATAAAATTGAAATAACAGTAATTAAAAATAATGAACAATGTTTTATTAATAAAAATAAAAACCATTAACATTAATAATCTCATAATAATTGAGTAGTTTAATAGTAATTATTTAAGATTAATTATTAATATATCAATAATTTTAACAAAATGTAAATACAAACAATTTTTATAAAAAAAATATTATCTTTATAACTGAGGACAATCATCATATTTTTTAAAGTTATAAAAAAAACATCAAGGAAAAAACATGTTTACCAAGTTTATCATCTAAATAGACAAAAGAATAAATATTTATTTTCCAAATGAAACAAATGTTGTTTTTCAATAATGTTCTGTGGGATTTTGAGAAATCATTGACATTGTCCGTCATTTTTAATGGCTGTAATTTTAATTTTATCGCAATCCAAGTATATAAAAATTTAAAATATTTATTAAATTTTAATAATAAAGATACTCGAACATAATGGTTTTTTTTGAAATTCAACCTTTAAGGGGAAAAAGGATGAGGGGGTAAATTTTTATTCAAAAACTAACCCGAAAGTACTATTCATAGAAAGTTAAATTTTTCAGAAAATATTCCTTTAATGACATAGATACACGCACAAAAAAAGATTTTTTGAAATTCAACATATGTGGGGAAAAATATTGGGGAGGTTAATTGTTACATAACGCCTAGTACAAACTACTAGTCGTAGAAAACATTAATTAAACATTAAAACTGTTTATGGGCGAACTACGAATCCGATTAATTCATTTCGCACCTATATAATACTAAATAAATAAATACTAACATATTTAATTTAACAAATTTATATAATATTAAATGATAAATGTTTATTATTATTAAATATTGATTTTAATTTAAATATTTGTTTCTTAATAATTATAATTTATAAACATTGAATAATGATTGTAGGTACGTTAAATATTTGTATTTAAATATTGGTTAAATAATTACTTAATATTTAATTTTATATCAAAAACTAATATTTATTAATAGTATACACTGGGAATTGTTACTTGGAAATAGTGACTTTTTTAAATGATTTGATCACCTTAAAACATATATTTTAATGGATGTCGGTTTTCTTTTCACGTGAACAATCGTTGATTGGTTGTATGATATAATTATACTGTATTCAGAATATTTATAAAAAGTATTCAAAATACTTTATTAAATAATTTCAAAAAAAAGTATTTAAAAAATATTCTGAATACTATATTCGGAGTACCTACTATTTAAGCCTGCTTATTTGCAATACGTAACAACGTCATTAACAATACCTGTAAAAACCTAAATTAAAAATAAATAACAAACATACGTAATAACAAGAAAAAAACGATAGATAATTTTTATTCGATTACGTACTAAAACAATTTAATTTTCCCCATCTCCATATTAACTCAGAAACTAGTATCTTTATACACTGAACCATTTTTATCACGATATTATTGTATTATTGTATCTGATTATAAATATATGTCTGTCTACTTTACGTGATATTTAAAAACGCATAACACTGATTTTTCTATACATATAAATATTTTTAAATAATAATCCTATTAAAAGTATTTAGGTACCAATTTAAAAAAATAAAATTAATTCCTTGCGTATGGTTTCTTTGGATTGTCCATTTTTCAGGATTATAATTTAGTTTTAACTACTTACTGAATATTAAAAATGTATCTTTATCGTTAGCATTTGAACCAAAAGAAGAAGGATAAACTAGCTGACTTTTCACATAACACAATAACTAGATGGAACTCTGGTCATTCAGAAAATCAGTTGTTCCTGATATATGAATATTTAATACTTTCAATAAGCACACCGGATTCTAATGGAATTAAAAACCTCGGAGCGTTTGTATATTTATTGGATGCATTGAAAATTCCAGTTTTATCTATTGAAGTAATTAATACATTATATTTTAACCATGGTTATTAGTGATTACATTTCAAGTGTTATTTTATAGTTAAATTTTAGACATAAACGATCGTTTACTTAAGTATTATACGCCTTTTTTTATTATTTTAATTTTTTAAACAAATAAAATGTTATAATATTATAACGGTATGTTTTATGGCATCAATACTGCTTCGTGAATAAGTAAAACATGTTTATTTTCTTATGCAATCATCAATCATAGTAGTTTCAGTACGTGGTTGTTGAACATCAGGTTGTTATTTGGTCGTTGGCAGATATACACTCAATGTTGGTTCTGAAGGGTGGCAATGTTGTTTCGGCAGTTGGCTGCTCGTTTCCACTGTAGTGATGTATTATCGTTCTCCTTGTGGTCATTGTTGTGGCTAGTCAGTTAAGTCCATGTCTGTGATCGGCGATAGATCGTCGGCTGGAATAGAGACAAATCTGTTCAACTGGTGTATATTGATGTCTGCTAGGTTGGCTGGTTGATCGTCGTTAGCTAACTGTTGTTTCCTTTCATCTTTTCTCCGTAATAGTAATTGTAGTTGATAGCAGATATTTATGGAACAAGTGGATGTGACAATATTATTTCTTGTAGTAATTCCTTTGAATATACGGTCGAGGGTCTATTTAAAGTATGATATTTATTAATAGTGATGGATAAATTAATTAGCATGTCTGCCGAGATGTGGGAATTTTGAACCGTAGAATTTTTTATAAAAGTAATGCTGTCTTGTAGAGAGGATACTCCTGTTAGTAGTTGGTATTTGTTGGTTCTGCGTCCAATATTAATAGTTACAGGGAAATTTAAAAAGTGTAGACTGATATTAGTCTCTTACAACATTTTTAACTCCCATGTAAAAAAAATTGACTGAATTTTGTTTTTTATTTATTTTTAGTCAATTTTGCTGAGCATATCTATCATAAGGAAAATCACAAACACATAAACAGTGTCAATTTGATACGGGGGATTTTGGTCTGTCGCTTGATCGTAAAGAATTTATTAAATAGACAACTCGTCGTACAAAATGGTATTTACAAATATATACACAAATACAATAAATATATTCTCACATTCGTAGGGAGGGTAAAACCGAAGGGAGGAGATGGGTCGTCCGTGATCTTTGGCTGGTCGGCCACTGCCTTCGGGTTCCGCTGTCGTCACCGTGGTCCATAGTCGCCGTAGTCCGTGATCACCGGTATTGCTGTGGCTGCCGTATTTCAATGGTCCAGTGGTCCGTGTTGGTAGCAGTGTCAATTACCGTGCACTAGACGGTCTCCAGTTTCTATCGGATATTATTGAATAATAATATATGATTTGAAACTGGAGAAGATGGTACGATGGGTTTGTTTGCGTTTGCGTGGGGGACGACCGTTTGGTTTTATCTATTTCAGGCTTTGCCTTTGCTAGTGGGATGGGTTATGGAATTGAGTTGCAAGTTTGGCTTAGGTCGTGTGGTTTAAAGAAGGGATGAGATCCACTCTATTGGACGGAGCTTGGGGTGTTCTAGAGGGGTAGATAGGGGTTTTGAGACCTAGGCTTCTGATGCGGTTGAATGTGGAGTGTGAGTTTCTATAGAATAGGGCTGATGATTGTTTATGAATGTGATCTTTGATACTGATGAGTTCTGCGGTGGAGATAGCGTATTGGTTTCTGACATATTTTGGAAGTCCGAGAATGGTTCTGATGCCCATGTTTTGGATCGCCTCGATTCTTTTCCACTGAGTTTGGTACGATGGGTTTGTCACCGAGCCTTCTTACATGTTCTGCACCCGCTTGTCATTTACCGTTCCCGGGATTGTGTCGTCACGTTTGTGTCTTGTTGTTTCGTTATACTGTCGATTTCGTGTCTTGTATGATTAACAATTATTTCGTAATTGTTTATCATATCATTTTCTGTTTTCGTTTTACTTCGTTGTATGCTTTGTCTTGCACTTTTCCGTCTTTTCGGACGTGTTTTATAATCGTGTGTCGACTACGCACACTCTGGTGACATTATTACATCGGCCCGTAATTATACTTTTCGAAATGTGTTTATTCGTTTACCTTCTTTTAGTCGTGTGTCCGATGGTTTTTTGTTTATGTTACCTTTTTCCTGTATGTTATATCTTCGTTGTTTTTACCGCTAGATGTCGCTAGCTATACCGTTCGCGTATAATATAATATTATACGGTCATCATATACCATTACAAATTTTCCAGTAACAATAATTTTTGGTGTCACTATCAATTTTTCACCATCAATATCATATACACACTAACAACAATTTTTTGTACACACATAAAATATGTACACAGACAGGAGTGGAATTTAAAAAAAAAAACAACATTTTTGAATTATAAATTATATATTTTTATTAAGGAAAATTATATTATATAAGATTTCTAACTTCTTAAGTCAAAGGTACATATTCAATAATACGATCATGAAATAACAAGCTGTTACACCAGTTCAATTTTCTATGACTTCAAATTCTATACGAACATCTATTGATGATGCAGTTGCAGAATCATTCTGTTCTGAAGTATCAATTAATATGATGGTGCTCAAGATATATATTTCGAAGGATTTAATAATATATGTCGTTTTTCAATTTCATAATATGATTTTTGGAATGATGAATACATTTCATATAACAATGAAAAGTTATTCCTACTAAAATCTTAATTTAGATTATCATATAGATAAATTACTGAATTAAGAAATACTTTAAAATTTTTTAAATTACAATAGTCAAACATGCTACAATATTTTTCCAAATTATTTTTTTGTGATTTCTGTAAACCTATTCTTATATAACGTGTTTATTCTAATTTGGAAGCAGTTTTATACTTCATACAACATTTTTTGAAGTTTCTAATTCGTGTTATTCATATGTTTCAAATTTTCGGAAAGAAATAAATAAGCTTTTCTCTATTTCTAAAACTTTCATTAATTTTAATTTTTCTCTATCATCCATACTAATATGTAGAACTTTCCATAATATTTGGTAAATTAAGTAATAATATTTGGTAAGTCACCGATTTGGAAGTTTCAGAATTTGCTATTTCAATTAAAAGAGGCTATTGTCACTATTATATTTTGTTAAATTTATTCCAATATAGAATTAACTAAAAAAATGTTGATATCTTCAAAATATCCTAACCAATGTTTTAGTTGTACCAATACAAACACTAAATTCACCTGTAGTACTTGTAAAACTTGAGATGATTGTAAATTCCAGCCTGCATTTAAATAACAATAAATTATCCGGTGTGAATGACAAATATCCTTTTAGTGAATTGGTTACACTAAGAAGATGGATACTGTCTACTTCAACACCATTTATTTTCAATCGAATTTGCTCAAAAAGTAAAGATAACCCATTATTACAAAATTTAACTGGTTACATCTTCTACTTTTCCCTCAATAAGAATAAAACTTTCATGTGGTAATAGATACACATCTGTTTGTTGAACTGATATAGGTATTTCATCATTATTCTTATATGTTATCGTATATGGGACATATACGATAACATATATGGATAATATTCAATTTTAGTTTTTTTTTAACCCATCAAGAAATTCACATCAATATCTAAAATATCACTCTCCTGCATTTTTTGTTAATTTATATCCTAACTTTTTTTTTAATTTCTTCTACTTTTAGCCAACAATTTATGAATTTTATTTGATGCTGATGAATGTGGACCAGTTTTAATACTAGTTAATTAGTAAACTAGTAGAATTATAAGGTTTTTATAAATAGATAATTCTGGGAAATTCAAAGTCTTATAAATCGAACAATTATTTTATCGAAAATCGCCTATGTTAAAATTTAGGTTACGAGTATATTACGATATTTAAATTTTTATAGAGGCTATCGAATGCTAAAATCACTCATTTTCTCAGAAATATGCATCTCCCGAAACACGTTTTACCTAGTTTTTAATAGTTCATAATACAAATATGTTACTGGTATAGAATTATTTTTTAATTACTTCTGAAATGTGTTTAAATTTTTTTCAATCGTAAAATTTTCATTCTTAAAAAAATTTCCTTAAAATTGCCTATACAGCACCTCTTAAAATGCAGGTGTGTAGCGTTTTTATAAGTGTCATTTTTATTTTTAGGATAGATTAATGAATTATGAAGCAACTATTATGATGATAGACCTATATAAAAAATGCGTTGAATATTCCGACGAAGAAGAAAATAAGCAATTATGCAATGCTGCAAAAAAAATTCGTCAAGACGATAATGGTATGTTTTATAGTGAATTTAATGCTTTTAAATTACTAACGAATATAATATACGAATAATGAGTATTTATATTTTTAATCTTTTATATATAGTTTGAAATTATTTAAACTTTTAAATATATATAATTATCAGTATGGTATAGGTATTAAATAACATTATAAATCATTGTCACTTTTTAGTCTATATTTAAGTACATTTTGATTAGTCAATTTCATTATTTTATTAATATAATTATTAGAAATTTTTTTTTCTTTAATAATTGAATAAAAATGTATATAATATTTACATTGTACAATGTACCTACTGTAGTGTAGAGCATAATACATAATTTAGTAAACTACAAAAAGTATCATTTTAAATTTAGTTTATATAATTAAATATGTTAGAACTTATGAACTTATTCGGTACTACTTAATTCAAAATATTTATTAAAATTTTAGATAAAATTAGAATACCCATGAAAATTAAATATTATTTTAGAATAATGATTAATTATTGATTTGATTAATCATTATTATACCAGGTAATTTTTCTTATATTAAAAATGTATTTTACATATTTTATGAAATTACATTATACAATTTTAAAATAAAGTATTATTTTTATATTGGTTATTTAAAAATATGAGTTGATTTTATATTGTGAAGGTGTTGTTAAATATATTATATTGTTATATATATATATATATATATATATATATATATATATTTATCATATAATAATATTGTATATTTATGAAATATTAAATGATTAATAACAATGGATGCAATGACATTGCAATATTATAATAAGTAAATATTTTTATATATAAAAATATTGTGTTTTATAGTTATAATAAATTAGTTATTATTATTTTTATTTTTAGAAGCAAATATTATACTAACAAAAATAAGTAATTTGATAATATATGACCAAAAAACGCAAAATATTGAATCAGTAAGTTTTAAAATATATTTAACATTAATATATAATCTTAGTATTTTAAATATTTAAAAATAGAACACAATTGTAATTATAATTACTAAAATAAAAATAAGTAATCCAAATACAGATATTGTAAGTAGGTCAATCGTAGGCCTACTTCGATTGAATTAGTTTTATTAGAATTTTAAATTTAAAAATAAATATAAATTATAATATTTAAAATACAATTCTATGTGAATATTGATATAATAGTATTAAAAAAATAACAAATGTAACCAAGACAACATTCCTTGTTATTTTGTTATGTCTCTTGCATTTATAATATATTTCCGTTATAAGAGGTAGTTTCACTTTAAACTTAAGAAAACTACTGGGAAAATTTAAAAATTATTATTTTAAAGAACCAATTAGTACCAATTTTCTAACAATAAAGCACTTAATTCAATAACTCTTACTTGAATTTTTATACCCGAAAAAATATATACAGACATGAAAAATGTATTATAATAAAACAATATATTACTTGCTTCAGAATCAAATAGTGCAATAATTACAGTTATACATAGCTAAAGGTATTCAATTTATTTGAATCGGTTATTTCCTTAAATCAGTATAATGTGATATTTATAAATTATGGCAATGTTTGAAAAACGTATATTTTATAGTATCATTTAAATTTCAAATTTTACTTCCTATCGATTGACATTATGTCAAGTTCGACTTTTCGAGAACGTTTTTACCAATAAATTAATATCATTGTCAAACAAAATATATGTATCGACAGAATCTAAAATAAAACATACTGTTTTTGAATTTTACAAAATGTAATATCTCTGGTCCCGGATAAAAAAGGCTTAATAAATTTTTTAGACTTTTTTGTATTATTTAATATTGTAATTTTTATTTTTATTTTTTATTTTGCTTTATTTTTTATCTAAATGGTATAACTTGATGTTTATTCTAAAGCCTTCAGTGTTTTTATTACATATAATACATTATCTGAATATTAAATTGTGTTTTCTTAATTGTATTAAGCAATTTGAGAATACCATTTGACCATTTTTTTTCACTTTAAACACTATATATAAAACTGATAGCAGTCCAATAGTTTAGTAACAATTTAGTAACACCAATAGTTTTTCTTATGATCAAAATAATATTAAATTAATATATTTTATAATAAAAAATATTTTTTATAATAAAAATAATATAAGTTCATTATTATTGATAAACATTTAGTACGACAGTGGATAATTTTGAGGTTTACAATGATGTACAGTTCAAAATTTTTAAAAGTAAATAAGAAAATAGAATAGATCAATAGAGAATAACAAATTATTCTAGATGCTTAAAATAACTAGTAAAGGCAAAATATAATAAACTAGTATATAATTGGTATTATAGGAGTGGCTTCAATATTAAAAAAAAAATTAAAGGGAATTGATTGAAATGGGTTGGAGATATTTTTTCAAGGGATGTGACAGAAGCAGTAAGATTAATAATGGAAAAGCATGTTGAAGGAATGAGAGAAAGTATAAGCCCAAAAAGTGGTAGTTGGATGTGATTGAAAATAATATAAAGAGTTTTGATAAAAGTAAAAACGATATGAAAGATTGAGTTGAGTAGAGTTTATAGCATATGGTTACCTCCAAAATTTAAAAATAGGCCTTTTCAAAAATAATAACGTAATTTTATAATAGTAGTCAGGTAGTGTAAAAATATGTACGAGTTGTCTTCCAAAAGTGAACACCCGATAATTAGTTAGTGATTCATAAACTTCTTAAAATTAATTTGAAATTACTTACTTGACGTGGTGTTACATAAATATCGTGGGATATTTTTAAATGAAATAGCCCAAGTGAGTGAAAAATGCGAATGACCCGCCCCGGTTTATAGATGTAACTGAAAACAGTTCATCAAAAATTATAAAAATAACGCGGTCTCAGTTAGTATGAAGTCACACATGCACGCCGCGTACTCAGAGCTCGTAGATATATATGTATTATATCTTATTATAACTTCTTTGTACTGTTTGAGTAGTTTCTGGTACTACTTATCTTATATATTTTATAGCTACTATTATTTGGGAGGCAACTAGATATTTTTTGTTGGGATAAAAAATCCAGGAGACTCGTATTTGACCGGAAGGCAGTTAGTATAATAATCACCTATCTATTTTACCTTAGGATACAACCAGTATATCCCTGTTTTTAGGCAGGGTGGTCGACTCCAAATAGTTGGAAAAGAAGACAAAGAAGACGAAGGAGTAGATTATAATTATATAAACGAATATGATATGGTGTTTATATGTATGGGTTAGGTTAGAACATTGATTATTTCACAAATTATACATAAACATCATTTTTATTAAAAATTTTAAATAATTTAAGTTTATGACATTTTAGCACTATTTTTATACGTTTTAACTGAATTTTGTTACTTACTTAATGTAGAATATGTTTGTTGATAATGAAATTGATGAAGATTTTATACACATGATTGTTACAATGTCAATAGATATGGATTCTAAATCTGAAGCATATAAAAAAAAAATAGAAAATGTTCATTCAAGTAATTATTTTCATGTATTTACATAATTTTTCATTATCACTAAATACCAATAAATTTATTATATAAATAAAAATTGTTTATAAAAATAACCAATTTAATTTTTAATTAACTCAGTTATTTTAATTTATATTTACTTGTTAAGAATTCAAAGTAGAAGTGATATTAGAAGAAGAGGTAAAGGGAAATCGATATCGTACTCAATAGTATTACTATACTTTAATTATTATTATAATATTTAATAATTAATTATTATAATTATTATATATCAAATTTGTTAATAGCGTAGCACAGAGATATGATAAATACAATCGATTAATCGATATAATCAATTAAATAATTAGTTTTTGCACTATAATACATTATTAATTCAATTTAACTTTTTAAAATCTCAATATTAATAAGTTATATATTGTGGAAATGTTTTTTTTTCAAGTGAAAACAGTTTTTGTAAATCTGATTTAGAGAACAATTTTGGTCGATATTTATTTTAATAATTTACGTACGCTGCACAGTCGTTTATTTTTTACGATTATTTAAAGTTTATGAAAATTTGAATAATTTTAGGTTTTAATTGCATTAATATTTATTAACAATTAAAATTCATTTGATTTTAATGCTAAAAATATTACCTCGCACAATGAACCATTTTGCAGGGAAATATTTATCGAGATTAGGTGGTAATTTCGATTAACCGACATTCATAAGCCTGAAGAATACTCACATTTTTAGAAACTTTAATACGTTTTAAATAATAAATGATTGACCAATATAAAATGTTTACCATAGTAAAATAAATTATCACTTGTAACGTTCAAAACAAATAGAGTATCCTAGTTTTAATTTTTAGTAGGTACCTATCAAAATATTAACAATATTGGTACGGCGCGCGTCGAAACCGTTGTGGATGCGAAAATCGTCCTAAACCCATTATGTGCCGGCCAATAACCCCCGTTAACCGCAGTCTCTAAAGTTTGGCTTGACGACGCCAGTGAAATTTTTTGTACAAGTTGGATTTTACTGTTTTTTCACATACATTTTTTCCTCCATAGCGTATCTATTGACCACTATGGAGTAGACCAAAATCATGCCCCGAAGATGGGGATCGTCCAACGACGGCAAGGTCCAGAGAACGGATTTCACGCAACAGCGTGACACGTAGTAAATATATCTTTTTTTATACAATGCCTTGGCCGGTACGTTTTCCTATTTATTGTTGCCTACCTGCATTTTTAGTTACCTAATAAGTGTTTTATTTTTTCCTTGCGATTTATTTAAATTCAATTTATTATTTGTAATTGTCCGTCCGATACCACCGGATCTACGGCCCCTCATGAAGTTTTGTTTTTGTTTTATATATTATACGTTTGTCACGGAGTGACATGTATGCTCTCGTCGACCCTTTAGGTACATATTTTATCTTAATTTTATTCTGTTGAAGTTTTACGCCAGACGATCTTTCTCCACCAATAACTGTAATAAAACATACCATTCCACTTAATAAAAATCTATAGTTCTTATTAATTTACTCTATCTTTTCGAAATTCATCCTTTCACATATAAATATTCACGGTGCTCCGACCGCAAGGTCTCGGCTCGTTGTTGGCGACCCTTCCGTACTACATGGGTCCGTCACATAACGCTCGTGAAAAGGGCCCATGAGATTTGCGAAACGTTATACACTAGAATTGTGTTTACATTAATTTCATATATATATTACTTATTTGAAACTTTTTATGTATAGTTTTTCCTCTACATCTTCTACAATAAAATTATGAAACAGAAGCCAAAATATTCATCTTTATTCATACTTTAATAATTATCACACCAAAACTAATTTATTCTTTAAAATAAACTACGTTATAAATTAAGATTGGCTATTAGTGCTATTACATTAAAAAAAATTCCATATAACAATATTTATTTGTGGTAATATCTCTATAAGTTGAAAAAAAACCTCGAGACCTAACAAATAATATTCATAATTGGAGAAAAAATACAAAACATTTAAAATTTTAAACAGTTTGTATAAATAATTTGTAGTATATATATTTAAAAAATAATAAATAATTGGACAATACAAAATACATCGATTTATGTTAATTAAACAATCATAAATTATGCATATTTTAATATACTATTATGTAATAAACACTCATACTCAAATTTAATTATTTTACAAAGTGTATGTATATATTTAAATTGAACGGATATCAAAATTTTTAATATTATATTAAATATAATATAAAACGTGTTTTATATTTTTAAGCTATTGAAATACTAAATGCACATGTTGTATTACAAGAGAAAATGTATAGTCAATTTTCATCAAAAACTGGAAATCAAATGGATAAATTAAATTCGAAATTAAAAAAAAACATTGGTACAGCATATAAATGGCTAATTGAATTAAATGCACTACTATGTAATGGCACAAAACATAATGTTGACGACTGCAAATTACCAAGTATATATGATGAGGCTAAGTCAAAAGCAACAAGTTTTCTCAAAGAAGATTTACATTTAAAATATTTAATATATAAATATGATTGCAAAGTAATTAAATATACATATTATAACTAGTATTATATTATTTGCTAAAATAAATTTAAAATAATTTAAATACTAATAAAAAGCTAAGAATTTTTAGTTATTAACAAATATCCCATGGAATCAATAATTAAAACCAAAACAAAGTTGGGAGATTACTTTTAGTTTGTAATGTATACTCCGGCCGGAATTGGAATGTATCTCGTGGAGTCAGCGGCAAACGGTTTCCACTCCACTACCTCACCACAGACGAGAAACGTTACATTGACATACATATTATAAAGAGCCCATATTTATTGTCTATTGACTATTGCCATACACCGTTATTTGGAGTAACGCTGTATAATACAGGCCTGCGCGTGTGAGACGAGTTTTCGCTCATCACCGGGATACGTTCTTATTTCGACTGGAGCATAAATAAATACCGATGACGTGGACTTAGGTGTCTGTTTTTTTAAAAATATATACATATATATATATATATATATATATAGTGTTGAATTCAAATCTACATTTAAACGTTGTTTCTGTATTCATACTTTATACATTGTAATTCAAGATACTGGTTCATTTTTAAAATAATTTGATGAGTAAACTAAATATATAATGTCTTAAATACAAAAATAATTAGACTACAGCCGTATTGAATTTTTAATATTTTTTCGATTTTGAAACATTCAGTCTATACAAATCGAGAATCACAAATAGAGGTTACCGTTAAAAAAAAAAAATTATCTGATTTTAAGTTTCAAACTTTATAGAATAAATCACTTTGTGTAAGTATAGTATGATTTGTTAAAACAAAATAATACAAAATTGTATTTTTATTTTGAAAACATACTAATTTTTTTCTAAAGATGGTATGAAGACTATTTCACGAAATAATAAAACAAAATTAGTTAATAGTAACACTGATGACAATATAGATGGAAATATTCCGATAGAAATAGAAAGAAAAAAGAGCCACCACGCACAATATTATAATATCTAAAGACTAAAACAATGTGTGTTATGATATACTCTAAAAAAAATGAAATTTTGTGGTTTGTTCTTAATGTTTAAAGTAATACGAATCTCTTATATATGCTAGTACATATATTGAAACAACGAGCTAGCTCGTTACCGTAATTTAACGCAAAATATAGGAATGAATTGAACATTAAAAAGGAAATCTGTTTATTTTTCTTGGTTGGATGACTGTTTTTATATAGCCATTGATACAGGCTTTGGAATAAATCATATTTTTATAGTAGAAAATGCTACCTATGGAGCTCCGTATGGTGGGTTCAAAAATAACCTACATAATATGAGTGATCGTCTATGATCACTATACTGTGTGCTGGAATGATAACGTATCTTTGTTTTTTTAACAGCTGTTCAATTACTACGTCATATTATATACGTGACATATTTAAACTAATATTATTGGTTGATATTTTAAACGTTGATATACGCGTGGATTATTTAAATAGAATCAGCTGATGAATTATAGTTTCGTGTTATTAACGCAGTATATTTGAATTTAGTGCATTGCATTCGATTATGCTATATCTGTTTCATTTATTACACATACTTTAAAAATAGTTATAAATAAAATAGTTCTATTTACTACACATCATATTGACGTTACCGTTGATAGATCTCTGAGAGTCTCTGTTCTATATATTTTAACTTGGTGAAACCGCTCATTGAATAAGGTGTTATTGTCTGCCACCCATATTTGGCCAAGTATTATATAGTGTCCATAATATCTATAATATAATATCCATGCGATATTTTAGCGGAAGTAAAATATTATGACGTTCAAAACAAATAGGGTACCCTCGTTTTCATTTTGAGTCCCTATCTAAATATTAATATATTTGGTACGGCACACCCGGATATTCTCACGTGGTCGAAATCATTGTCGATGCACGTTTCCACGGACGTATGTTTTCTAATCTCGGAACAAACCTCGTGTAAATCGTACCATACCAAACCAGTTATATGTCAGCCAACCCCCGTCCACCATCGTATCTAAATTTTGGCTTGACGATCGACTTTCGTCATCATCCACGGATTCTCTTTCGTTCTGCAACTGCCGATTGAGCACCACAAATATTTTTTTTTAAATATAAGTAGGTTTTTTCGTTTTCGACGAACATTCATCTTCCACGGTGCATCTAGTGATCACCATGGAGTAGACAATAATCGTGCCCCTAGAGATGGAGATCGTCCAGCGTCGGCGAGGTCCAAAGGGGATGTCACGCATCATGACACATAGTAAATATATTTTTTGTTGCATATGCCTTGGCCGGTACATAACTATCGTTCTTATTTTATTACCTTATTATTGTTATATTATTATTATTATTATTTGTAATTTTCCGTTCGATACCACTACTGAATATCATGAAATTTTGTTATTTTTTATATATATTGTTGACACGGAGCGATTTATGCTCTCGTCGAACATTTAGGTACAGATGTTGTTTAAATTTTATTCTGTTGGAGTTTTACTCCAGTTGAGTTTTCTCCATAAATAACTTTAATAAAACATATCCATTCTCCTTAAAAAATCATAGTTATTCTCTATTTATTTTATCTAATCCAAAATCATCTTTTCATATATAAAATCAACGGTGGTCCAGCTCGCGAAAAGGGGTCTGTATTTTGCGAGACTTTACAATATTTTGTTGGCATATTTCAAAAATATACGTTTATTGTTAGATTTTTCTAAAAATTCATAGAAAGAAGCTGTGGCTATAAATCCAGATATAGTTTAATGGAAGGTTAAATTTTATTTAAAATGTTTCTTATCATATTGCACTCTGAGAACCTGAGATGCAACAATTTTTTAATAATTTTAGCATTAACCACGTTAAAGCCTTCCATCTTTCCCTACCCTGGATAATATCTTTCTAATCTTCTACGTCTAGTGTTCTTAATTTCTAGCTTACCCTGTCGAACCATCGCTTCCTTGGTTTAGCCCTAGGTCTTTTCCAACTTGGTTGGTATTCTATGGTTGCCCTCACAGCCTTTTCTTCATCCCTTCGCATAGCGTGTCCGAACCGTTATAATCGTTGTGCCTTTATGTAGTTGGTTATCTTCGTGCTTTGTGTAATTTCTCGGATTTTGGGGTTTATCCTTCTTCGCCAGCATCCCAATTCGTCATCATATAACGCACCGTAAATACTTCTCAATACTTTATTCTCGAAAGAGAGTAACCTTTTCTTCATTTGTGCTTCATTCGTCCACACCTCACAGCTATACGTCAGCGTCTGTCTAACTACAGCCATGTACAGTCTCAATTTCGTCTTTCTCGAAAATAATTTGGATTTGAAAAACTTTAATAATGCATAATAAACCTTTTCCACTTTATGTATGTGGTTTATTATTTCCACGCTCCAGTCGTTATTACTCTTAATGGTAAGTCCAAGGTATTTAAAGTGGTCTACTTTTTCAAAAACCAGTCCATCCACTGCAAATATTTCATGGTCGTTTCCCAATAATTCCATTACCTTGGTTTTTTCTTCATTTACTGTTAGACCCACTGTTTTAGCTTTGTCAATTAATGTGACTGCATTATTCACTACAGTTTCTTTGCTGTTGCCAATTAGGTTTAAGTCATCCGCAAACTCTAACACATCCAACTTCGATGCACCGATCTCTAGTCCATATCCATTATGTTATACACTTCTTATCACCTTTTCTAGCGCTATATTGAATAACAAGGGAGAAAGCGCATCCCCTGTTTAAGACCTGTAATTACTTGAAACTCTTCGGATGTGGTTTGGTCTACACTTACCTGGTACTTCGTACCTTGCATACACATTTTTGTTAATGCTATTAGTTTTGCTGGGAATCTAAATTCAGCCATTATAGTATACAAGCTTTCCCGGTGTATGCTGTCTTAAGCTTTTTTAAAATCTACAAATACTTGCCATATATTTTGTCGAAATTCATATTTCTTTTCTATAATTCGTCCGATTACTGACAGCTGAACAATCGTTGATTTACCGTTCCGAAATCCACATTGGTAATATCCGATGCATTCCTCTGCTATAAGTTGCAATCGTTTCAATAAAATCCTTGCAAACATCTTATACACTGTATTTAGTAGAGCGATTCCTCTGTAGTTGTTACACTCTAATTTGTCTCCTTTCTTATGTAGTGGGATAATAATAGCTTTGTTCCAATCCTCCGGAAGCCTTTTTTCCTTCCAAGTCAATTTTTGTATTCTTTTATGGGGAAATGTGGTACTACTAATGATCATATTTCTAGAAGCCGCAAATGATATTAGTCTTCCTCCAATATCATTGCTTAGGTCATGCGCACTATTGAGTCCAATTGTTGGTACATAGTATGCTTCTTTCCCTATCTTAGCATTAGCATCCCCAATTATTAACTTAACAGTGTTTCCAGATGCATTGTCATATATTCTGGTCAATTTGTCATAAAAGGACTCCTTAAAGTCTTCTTCACTGTTTTCCGTTGAGGAATGTATGTTTATTATGAATAGATCCATGGATGTCGTCTTAATTCTTACTGAACTAAATCGCTCAGATATCGGGTTAAATTCAGTTACCCGTGATTCAAAGTCTTTGTGTATTGCAAAGCCAGCATCGAAGTGATGTCTACTTTCCATTCCCTTGTAATAAATTATGTTCTCACCGATCCTTATTTGTCCTGTGCCCGTCCATCGTATCTTCTATAACGCTGCTATTGACATGCTGTACTTCTTTAAAACTTCGGTAAGATTTTTACATGCACCTGTACGATATAAACTTAGTATGTTCCAAGTCGCGATCCTTATATCTACATTTCCGTTTCCTATTTCCGTTTAGTTTTCCAGGGTCATCAATCCATTTCCGAGACTTCATTTATGGTTTTGCAACACGGTTTTTTATACGATGTAGGGTTGTTAGCCCTACAATCAACTTCCCAACCCGGGAAGAGGGAGCTCGGGGCGCCGAGTTCGCTACACCCGTAGACACTAGGTGTCTCCTCCTGAGGAGAAATATAATGACACAAAACAAATAATAATCTCTCAAGTAAATAAATCAACAATGCAATAGCGACTCGTGTTAAAGAGCACAGGCGCACGTGCACCACCTAAAATTTCAGTAAATTAGCGCGTTTTTATATATAAAATTTTTATTTATAATATATCCAAATGACCAAATCAAAAAACAGGCGAACAGACGAACTGCACAACAGAGATATATTATAGTTTAAATGCATTCAAGTGAATGCATTCAGTTTATAAATTATAAATGATGAATGTGAATGCATTCATTTTACTAACGAATGTGAATGCAAATGAATGCATATTATTTGCATTCAAAATATATATATATATATATATATATATTTTTTTTTTTTTTAACTCTCCTTTCTTTATTCATATTGATTATTTTGCAAAATTTTGACTTAAAATAAATATTTTTTTTTTGAATGCAATGAATGCATTTTTGATGGTATTCATTTTTTTAATGAATGTGAATGTGAATGCATTCTATTTTAAAATGAATGTTCCAAACACTGGATATATGATATCCAAACATATGTTAAGGAATCTTAAACATATTAACACTGTTATCAATTGTTCTTTATTGTTTGTAGTAAATATTAGTACTGGTTTTCTTTTACTTAATGAAAAAAAATTAATTTTGGGTTCTGGTTCCAAGATTTTTAAAATATTCCAGTTAAAAAAAGGCATTTTTAATTTGGGTTTCAAACTTCGTATCATAACACGACTAATAAAACATTAATGTTAAATTCATTGTTTTTGTATACCAATATTATCAACGTAAATACGTAAATTAGATCTACTTCACACTTTATGGATTATCATGTAGTTTAATTCTTATATAGTAATTTTGATAAAAGTGGTATAATTCAGAGTACATTGAACAAAATATAAAGTATACATTAATTTAATTTGTTCAAATAATGAATAATAAATGTAATAAGGGTTTAATTTATTTTCAGAATGTATACAAATTATTTTCTTGGGAAAATTGTAGTAAACCCGATGGTTGGATATTTGATACAATCATGCCACAATCAAATTCAATAGACATTGAAGCCTGCAATACTCAATCTATTGATTATTTGTCATCACATAATAAATTCATTAACAAAACGGATGTATTTATTCAATCATTTAGATATAATTCCAAGACAGATTATAATAAAGCATGGACTAGTATAATGAACGCTTTTAAAACACCAGTCATAACTTCTGAGGTATATATAACCATGCATATCATATAAGTACAATATACATAAATCAAACAAATTAAAAGAAATTAAAACAGATAACTCACTCTGAATGAACGGAAAAATTATAACTTACTTACACAGCACTAGAATCAATGTGACCGCATGATATGACGATAAATGAACGTTAGAGTTGAAATCTATTCCCATGTATTAACGTATTCGTATACTCATATATTATACAAATATATAAAACGCTAAATTGTTATAAGTACCTCTATTTATTTTGATTGATGTTAACTCCATTTGTGTGATAGCTAGTGTTATTATATATATATAGTAGGGAGCATTGCATCTTTTTAGTCTTTTAATTAATATTTTTGATTTCTGATTTTTTCATATTGTTAGAAGTTATATTACACATATTTAAATATGCTTTTTAAAAACGTTCCGCACTTATTTTATGAGATAGGGGTATCAACTTTTGATTTCCAAATGGCAACGACTAATTATTTTTAATACTATTGAAGCAATAGAAAAAATAATAACAATGGTGTTTAAAATTGTATTTCTTAACAAATAATTTCCAAAATATCCCTATTTTACGAAAAGAAAATAATTGAATACAACTTAGAAATTGAAGCTCTAATTAACTATTTTAAACCTAATTCATAATTGACTTACATAGAAATATGCATGTATATTTTTATTCTAACAAAAAAAAAAAAAAAAAAAAAAAAATACAAATAAAATAAATGAATATTATTTAAATATTTGAATATTTTAAATTGGTTTTTGGTATAAAATAGTAAATCAATAGAGACACTATCAATGTAGTAATATCCAATTTTTGATACCTATTCCAATGGTAGGTAGGTACACCTCTGTTATTAATAGTAAATAGTAATTGATACGGTAATAAATAACGATAACTGCCAAATACATTCTACATATTATCACAACCATTCAGTCGTTATTGTTATCGGTTATTATCAATTATTATTTTACAACGTTATTACAGAGACGAGTCATTGTGACAGTTAATTTGGCTGTTTAAACATTTATAAAAATGTGAATAAAATAGTAAAATATTATATATTTTATTCTGTGGTTTAACAGTTAACAATAAGTAAATTTTGATCTATGATAATATTTTTATTTTTACATACAGTCTATAGACATAGAATAATAGACAGTTATAATGATAATAAATTAATAATTAGTTATTTAGTTCGAGAATGCGATTTATATTTAATACATAGTTAGATAACGTAATTTACTGAATTTTTTTATCAAAGTATTTGAATTTATTGACATTTTTTAATTTAAGTTGTTAATTTTGCATGGATATTTTTTCACACAAACATTGCTGATAAAAATCGTAATAAAGGTCACACAGCAGGTATGCCTCACCACATCTGTGGTATAACACACGACTCGTATACATATGTATGGAATTTTATCTGTTCAACAAGACTGTAGTCGGATTAGCAATAACTAATTTATACTCTAGTGTAATAATTTATAGTAGAAAATGTCTACTAAATACATTTTTTTCGATATTCAAATAGGCTTTATGGAAAGATTGTCTATTCAAAAATAAAATTTCAAACTTTATAATTTTCTTTTTTTGAAATCTCTATACGAATATAAAAAAAATAGTAGTTGACATTTAAAAATCAATAGTTGATAACTCTATTTCGTAAATTATGTGGGAGAGAATTTTGAAAAGTACCTTCAAATATGCGTATTATAATCTACATAAAAATCAGAATTCAAATTTGTTTAGCAGAAAGAGGAAACTGCAATGTTCCATACTTTTTGAGTTACCCCATATAGTATATATATATCTACTATATCAGTATTAATTACACTAAATATCGTCCTCCAAATTGGGGAATTATATTCCTCTTCTATATTTTTCACTAAGTGAGTGATCTATCTGTTTTAATTAACTTTATGATTATACCCATACACATACTAATATATATATATATATAAATGTTTATTATTCCCTGTATCGATTGAAATATTATCAGTAGTGGATCTAACGAACGTTTAGTCGGAAAATGCCGAACGGGCCTCTAGCTAGTTTTTGTTCTGAGGCCCCCTCTAAACAAGTATCTATATAATAATTTAATCTAATATGATAGAAAGTTACAATCACGAGCGAAAGGATCGAATTTTATACAGAATAGTTTGTAACAGAGTCAGATTTAGAAGAGGCAGCAGGACTATGGCCCCTATTATTTTAGAAAATAGATAATAATTTGAGATTGGAAAATTTTCAAGACCTTTTTTTATGATTCTTCTTTTTAACCAAGCCCCAGAACCATCAAACTATAAATGCAGCCCTGATAATAATATAGGTACTAAACCTATTTAAGCTTATGGGTGGGGGCCCCTCAGAATTTTCCGACCAGCATTTAACTCTTGGATCTGCCACTGATTATTATATAACCTAAAAATACATTTGATGTTATTCAAACTAAATATATTTCAACAAATTTACCACATTGTTATTATGATTTTCTATTTTAATGTATTATTAAATTTGTACATTTTTTGAAATTATATTAATTTAGGACCGATATAGAAACTTTGAAGCACATGAACTATATAGTATGTTTTTGATGCTAAATAATAAGGTAAACAGTAATACATCATATTTGGATTTATTTTATCATTGTATTGTATTAGATTATTCAATATATTCATAAATCATAGGCATAACAAGAGCAAAACTTATGTATTTTACTCCCCTCCCCTCAATTATTTTTAGATAAAATAATTTTGTCCACCTAATTTTAGATATAAAGTGAAGAGAGAAATGTATTGGTTTTATAATTATTATATGTTTTTTTTTTTTTATGTATATTTACATTTTTTTCGAATAAAAAAAGTCGAATAGGAATTTTAGTGTAATGAGCTTTATTAATAGATAATTTATTTAAGTTAGTACTGAAAGATGTCGTTTTTAATTATTTTTGTATTTTTTTTAAGCGTAAAAGGAAACTACGTTTTATAATGGAAATATTATGTAAATACACAGAAAATTATTGGTCGACTGCTTATTATTATTATACTCTGCATAACTTAATGGGATTAAACCACGTTCATAGTGTGCCTTTAGAGAATAGAACTATGGATATTTTTATGAATTCTCAATGTCAATAGCATCAGATATAAAACAAGGCAAGAATAAATATTCTGTGTTTATTACAGTCGAAGTTCTACGAGTGAAAATGTAGGTAGTGAATTGACGTATTAAAAAAAAATCTTCTGCTTCAAATGTGATAAAAAGAAATCTACCAAGTCGATTGTAATGACATTTTGGATACAGTTTTCTTTTTTTATTCACTAGGGAACGCAAACATTTTTATAATTTTTAAAAAACCCAGATTCGATTCAATAGTATTTTTAATTGCATATTTTGAAGGTTTTTTATGCATATATATTATATATCCGTTTCCTAGATATGACTAATTTTTTAGAACATTCTTCAATTGGCCAAAATGTAATTCCGAATTCATTAATTTGTTCTACTTCATTACTGGAATTTACACATAAATAAAGAGCGGTGGTGGTTTGTTAACTAATATTGTTTACTAATTGACCAGCAACAACCCATTTTAGTATAGTTTCGTGTAATTTCGTGTAGTTGGTTATTTATATTCCATTTTGATGAAACCGTGTTTTAACAATTCACCAAAACACCCCCCCCCCCCATATTAACATATCAATTTTATTTAGTTGAAAATATTCAGGATCAGTTAGGATCAATGAAGACGGTAAACCGATTTCCTTTGAAGAAGCTGTAGAAGTGGTCAGGTTGCATGTTATCCTGTTCTAAACAACAAACTCCATTTTTATTTCAATAGTTGAAGTGCGATACATAATTTATAGTGATATGATTGAGTTTTTATATGAAGATAAAGCACTAACTTCATTTACTTTAGTGATATGTTTAGTAGGACATAATTGTAGGTCTTGAATATACCTAGTGATTAGTAACAAAGCTTGTCTGTGAACTATTATCCAAAAGTACTCGGCATTGTTTAGTATTTCCAGATTTTTCCTTAACTAAAACTATTGCTTTCCATAATAGTATGTGTGTTTCAGGTATTTTCAGAGTACAGTGTAGAGTAGTTTGCACAGGTTCTGTTGATGCATCGTTATTTAGTTTATTTGGTTCTGTTTTATTCTCTTGTTTATCTTATTTATAGACTTGCTTGTAATCATTATACTTAATATATTAAGTAAGGTATTATGTTTTTTTTAACATTTTAAACATTTACCACTTGAACATTTGCTTGAATTACAATTATTTTTCAAACAATTGTAACAAAGTCTATTACCTTTAACAACATCAATCCTTGCCCTTTTTGTGATTTACAAGAATTCTGAACATTTGAATAGTTTGTAAGATCCTTGGCATAAAGGACAGGTTGTACTAGTTGAATTTGAGACTGTGTGCATACTCCTGCGATTTTATGATTTCAAAATGCATAGTATTTTGTCATCAGTTTTGGTGGACTCCATAGTACCACACTCCATTTATAGAAAATCTACAAATTGTTTGAATATTGGCCATGACTTCTTTGATGTATTATCATATTTTGTAACGCTAAATATATAATAATGACATACCAGTACTCGATTGATAGATCTAATTCTTTGACCACTCTCGTGTTTTGATTAAAGTCACTAATTAATTTTTTTAATTCATCTGGAAACCTTTATTTTATTGGAATATCCCTGCATATAATTTTTAAACGAATAGTAGATAGTATTTGTACATTTTCATACCTATCCATTATCTATTGATTACCATTCTAAATTATAATTCAATGTTATTACAGGTATTGCTTGAATGATATTTAATGCGTTTCCTAGTAAAGTAGTTTTGAAGTACATCCACTTTTGTTTTGCTGCAATGTTTTAATTGTTGTGAACCAAAGTTGTGAATAAATCCCTGAAGTTTAACCATTTTTGAGTCGGATCACTGAACTTTGTCAAATCAACTTTGGGTAATCTGACTTCTTCAGTAGGTTGATGTTATGTAACAATAACTTGTCTCTTTAAATACTTTAAATAGAGATGGATCTTTACCTGCATTTTAAGTAGGAATCCTTCATATTTAATTGGAATTTAAGTGTTTTCTGTAGCCTCCTGAAATTCCTATAGTTCTTCCTAATACTGTTAAAATACTGTTAAAATTGAAGCTAGATGTTTTTGCTAAACTTCCACCTCAAAAATATAATATAAATACGATCGAAAAATATTATATAGTTGTGAATACGTTAAAGGGCTTGTAGTTAAAAATCACGTTATTTTTACTCATAGAAAAGATATTACCAATAAAATTAAACGAATAATAATATTAGAAAAGAAAACGGTTATTGTTTTTGTTATTTTATAACGGTATCAAATATCTAATATTACATTCTGTGGTATCACTGATCTGTATATATAACTCCAAAAGTTTGATGTCGGCCACCTTAGTCATCCACTTCCACTCGATCTCATATTACTACACTTACATCCACTCACCTCATATCTATCTCTATTGCATCCCTCACAACTCTTTTATGAATTCCTATTCCCCTCTTTATTTCAACATACATTTTCTTTACTACTCTTACTGCATCTGTCTCTTCACTTCTTTCCCTAGCCATCTACACCTACACCCAGGGGCGGACTGGGTCAATATTTCAAGCCGAGAATTTTTTTTGTCAGGCCAAGGAGGTAGGGCCGTCTCCAAGAATTATGTGGTGGGAGGTGTCACAAAAAAAAAGCCTAACGTTTTTGCAGTAATTTGTTGACTGATTTACGAAATCTGAACTAATTGCTAACTACCGACTTAAATAAGCACTAAAATGTGGATAGGTACCTAATATACTTGCTGCACTTTTGGATAATGACCCGGCGGCGGTAACATCGTCCAGCTCTTGGTTTCTGAAAAATTTGGTCACTACTATACAGCGCTACCACAAATGAATGCGAACAGTGAATAGTAGGTATGTAGTGTAGGTATACCATAAATAGCATGCGCTCTGTATACAAAAGTTTTTCGGGTGACAATGGCGAACGGTGCGTGATTTTACCTGCGCGATTAGTCATGATCGTGTGGGTATAGCCGTATAGGTACCTACTCGTATATATTTATATGTTTCAAAATATAAAATTCAGTGAAATAATCATTTATCGTGCTGATCTGTTTGTCAAATACTTCCAGGAACACACGTACTAATATGTTTACTATATAGTATGAGTTGTTTTAAAAATTAATGATTTTCGAATGGAAAATTAATTACGGGCCATTTTGTTAATAATTATACCAGGCTACCGGGAATCTTCCTGGTGTCCCGGTGGGCCAGTCCGCCCCTGCCTACACTCTAGCCATCTCAATGTATTCTCTCTCATTTTTTCTACTATTGAAGCCATTGTATATTAATATACATGTATATTTTATACTACATGTTATATACTCATTTATAATTTTATCTTCTTTCATTACTCCACTTATCCATCTTAATATTCTTATCTCTTCTACACTCATCCTCTATTCTATCTTCCCAACTACTACACGACAATCTGCTTCGTACATCATTAAAGGCTTAACTACTCTCTTATAAAGTTTTAATTTAACCTAATTCGGATTCGCCTTTCACACAAAATACTTAACAATTCTCTTCACTTCATCCATCCACCTTTAACCTTTTAATATTTAATATCTTTATTCAAACCACCATCTTTGTGTAGAACGAAATACATGAACCTTTTATCACACTTCATCCCACTCAACTTCATTACTTTTTTTTCTTATTCGTTCCATGTCCTCTTTTTTCCAAATCATTCTCAAAATATTCTGTATTAATCCTACTAATCTTTATTAATATCTATATATTAATCCTTTATCTTGTTGGTGGTGCTTAACCAAAAAAAAACTATAGATTAAAAACAAATATATTAACAATATTATAAATATGTTATTTTTCTAAAATGTCGATATAATAGCTATAGGTACACTACTACTGTAATTACAAACGTGATTTCAATCATTTTATTAAGAACATACCAACATTCATAAAAAACATAATTAAATTTACCTTATACCTCTATAACCTAGATAAGTGATATCCTGATAATATCTCAAAATTGGTAAATAATAACTGCACCAAATGACAAACGTTGTTACAACATACGACTACAGAATAGTTAAATATACATAGTTGTTGATTTAAACTAGTTTTGTGCGCTATGCTATATAATTTACACAATATATTTTTCCCTGGAGAGGGAATAAAATACAACTACGCGTGAGTAAATAGCACATCTAACATGCATTTTTCAAGTGTGCGCAACAGACAGCGCTGCGGTAGCGTCGTGACAGTAGCCAAGACAACTATATGTAATCTATGGCCGCGACCAAACGGTTTTTGACAACAATTAACAATACAGCGGTGAGATGCATGTAATATGTACATTAATAATATTCACAGGTACGACAATTATTACTAAAATAGTGATAAATAAATAATAATTGTATATATAAAAACACGCTAATTTACTGAAATTTTAGGCGGCATAAGTACGCTTGTGTTCCAACACGAACCGCTACTGCTTTCACCCTCAAACGCTTCCCTCCACTTTTTAAGTCTACCATTTATTTTCTCGGGACACTCAATTACTATCACTATATCATCTGCAAACATTATATACCATCGTACCTCACCTTGTATATATTTTGTTATTTCATTCATTACCAAGGAAAATAGGTAAGGACTCATAGCTGAAATCCTGGTGTCCTACTCTGACACTATACTTCTTAGTTTTTCATATTATATTACGAAATAACAAAATAACATATACATTTTCCATGGTTGTCTAATTTTTAGATCATTAGCGGAGCGAGTAAGGTATTAATTTGCAATGATGTTTATTTTATTTTAAAAATTCTGTGCGGAGCAAGGAAACAATTTATTTTACAATGATTTTGTTTTTTTTCTATGAATAACTTTGAGACCAGAAGGAGTCGAGTATGAGTTTGAGAGGTTGTATGTTAATACTTTCAAACTGGTTTTATTTGGTACCTTTTATATGATGTATGTAGAGATATTTAAATTTAGAAGAAATATTGAAATAACAAATAAATAATCCTTATTGTAGCTGATTTTTTAATTCTGAGCAGAAAAATGAAGCTATTGATTTTAGTATTTTAAATCTTTTTCATTTTATTGAACTTACGATTGTATAACTTAACTTTCAGGCTATTTTTGGTATATTTTATTAGTACTTTTTGATATTTAATAATGTTCAGGCAGTTAGCACATATATATATAAAAAGTGTTTTTAGTCTCTGGACACCTACACCCCTTTTCCAATTTTTTTTATATTACTTAATACATTTAATACGTATTATATTGTTATACATATTATACATTTATTAATATTCTGTTAGTGTTACATATATTTTAATATCCCCCCACCCCGATGTTCTAAAAATAAAATATTTGTCACGGTGCTGTTAAGTGATATCATAAGTGAATATTTGTATACGTCAATCAAAGTAATAATTTATTAATTTTATTTAATTTACTTTCCAGGAAAAATAATTAAATGCAACAGATTATTGAAGTAAATCAAAAACAACGTTTATTAATTATTATATATTATATTTTTGCACTTAGTTTAGAATGAAAATTTTTAAATATCAATTTTATAATTGCAAGTATACGTCTTATTAACTATTTTTTGGTTATATTATTACATGATTTTCCTAGATTCAACAACCCATCAAAATATTGATTCTTCCACATTTGGCCCCTCTCTTCACTTTTATTTTATGTATATATATATATAAATGTGTATTTATTGTACAAATTAAGACACATAAATATGTTTAAAAAAACTTTTATCATTTAATTTCATATTATATAAATAAATTATTTGTTGAAAATAAAAATTGTATTGTATAGTTTAAATTACGTACCTAAATTACGTATCAGGTTAAAATTAATAAAATTATCTGTATACAATATGCTATTCAAATAGTTTAAATGTGTGGACTACATTTGTATTAATTTAAAATAAAATAATTCATTCATTATTTCAAAATCTTAATAATCGACTTATTTATATATTTTATGAAATAAAATACAAAAATAATGTTATCCATAATCCATATAATATCTTATATCATATAAGATATGTAATTCATATAAGTTATATGTATTACACAGATCATCTTTCATTTAAATCGTAGATGGTCTCATAATTAACAAAACGTTATTGTGATATAAATTTCATCTAATATTAAAAGAAGTATGATTTAGCCGATTCTAGGACATAGACCTTTCTGCACAATGAAGGAATATTGATGATTACGGAGGAATACACAATATATTATACAACTAACACCACAACGATATAACCTACACCATACGATAAACCACCCCCCCCCCACCATTAACCAAATATAATTAATATACCCCCATCCTCTTTAACTTTACACACAACCTGCCACAACACACCTTATTAATTTTTTAATATTTATATTTTTGACAGTCATATATTACGGATATCATATACCATTTCTGATAACATGTTTTTGTTAACAATTATTTAGAGAACGCCACACACCCGTTTTTCAACGTTTTTTGTTTAGAAACTTTAAGGATATTTTTAGAAAAATGAAAATCTCACGTTTAAAAAATATTTAAATACATTTCAGAAGTAATTTAAAAATAGTCCCATACCAGTAATATATTGTTATTGTGAAGTGTTAATATATATATATAAATTATATTATATAATAAATAATTATTAAAAACTAGGCAAAACGTGTTTTGGGAGATGCATGTTTTTGAGAAACTGAATGGTTTTAGCATTTGGATAACCTCTATAAAAATTTAAACGTCGTAATATACTCGTAATCTAAACTTTTACATGGGCGATTTTCGATAAAATTGTTTGATGTCGATTTATAAGACTTTGAATTTCCCAGAATTATTTATTTTTAAGAAACTTTTAACTCAACTAACAATATTTTTTATTGAAAATCACCCATGTTAAAATTTAGGTTATAATATGATCTAAAATTTTTTATAGAGGTTGTTGTATGCTAAAATAATTCAGTTTCTTAGAAACGTGCATTTCCCGAAACATGTTTCATGTACGGGAACAAGGCAGAGTTGAATTTTCTTAATATAAATAATAAATACCCGTATTATATTAGGAATATGATTATTGAATATATTACATATACACTTAGAAAATACAGCGATTTGTATTTAATGATTAACATTGTACTACTAGCTGATGTTTTTGAATGAATATATTTTTAATATCAATGCCCATTTTAAGATTAGTAATATTTTATTTTGAATTTATCAATCTTGATACATAACGGTTCCCTCATAACCATACATGAACCAAGTATTGTACAACCTCCACCCCTTCACACGTAGCAGTTTGATCATCTAATATTGTTTGGTAAATAACGAGCATGCGCAATCTATTCCGAGTATTACTGAGCATGACCAAACGGTACAGAGTTCCGTCCATCATAAACAACCTGAAATAAACCATCGACGTGAACTGACCAATTGAGATCAGTCTGTATATTACAGTCATAGTGTGAAGGCGTGTATTCTCGAGTTTATGTGCAAACCGATTTTTCAATATTAATTCATTCTTATCCAGTTTGTGTATTTTAAAACATTTACATGCGTGGGTTTATTTAAAATTATAAAAATATTTAACTGCACAGTAGGTATGCAATAAAGTTTTCTCCTTGAAATATAACCTAACGAAACATGTTAAAACCTACGACGGAGGAGAGTTCGCATGGCATAGTGATTATCCAAAAGCTTTCAATCGACAAGATGGTCGTATTAAACATGCGAAAAATGAATGGTAAGATTTACAAAGGAATCTTGCATAATATACTAACAGAAAAGCTACAAGACTTAATTACACCAACATTCAATCTAGAACTCTGATCAATAAAAATATTGATTAATAATAAAAATATTTATTTATTTATTTATTTATTTTATTACAAAACGGGCCATGGCCCAAGGTACAGAAAAATATATACATAATAATAATAATAGGAAAATACTTATAAATTACATTAACATAAGGACAATGTTACAATTTTACAATTTATTAAG
>JAIPRL010002122.1:0-65710 GCA_025469235.1 Pemphigus obesinymphae | reverse complement strand
ATAATATAATTTATAATTCTTCTAATCTTTGTGGGGTATACTATTCAAATTTTATTTTTTCTTAATATTATGATCAAAATGTTAAAAAGTATTACTATTAATGTAATTAAATATCATATTTCAAATTAATAAGAACCGGAACCAGAACCGATAAGAACCGGAACCGATATATATATATATTTTTTTAACCGGTACCGAAACAGTACCACTATATTTATTCTCCAAGAACCGGAACCGGAACTAGTACCGAAAAAAGCAAAAGGTTCCAGTCCCTGGACTCTGTGTTTCTCTAATACTGAAATACTCGTGTTTACATATTTTTATAATAATTCAGTAATTTACCAATGAATTAATAAATGAAAAAATTCAATTCAACAAAAATATATATATTTATTTTGCTTTGTATATACGTATTTCATAACGATGTTTTCATCGTCAGTAAACAATAACGACTGGATATTACTTCAAAATACGTATATACAAAATATATGTAGGTATATATTTTTGTGTACGAGATATTTCATTTATTAAAATATTATTCATGATAGTATTCTCAATCATAAACAACTTACCAATAACCCGAGTTTGTTTATTTTACAATTCCTTCCATCAATTTATAATAATCGACATCATTTAATACTGTTAATTAATTCCGATTTCCATAAATCTATCGTGTTAGGTATTTTATTAATAATTTATTTTTACAGTTTTTGAAATTATATATCACCAGATAATATTATCTATATATAGATATAATATACTCCAATATCTTATATTATTTTGAAGGAATCTATATGAACTATTTTATTTAAATATTGGAAAAAAATATTAGCTAAATATATACCCAAAAAAGTAAATCGTTAAAAAGTGCATTGTTGAATAAATTAAAAATAATTTTCGATATGTGTTCTACATGTAAATAAAAAATTTAAAATTAACATTTTTTTTATCCCAGTTAATATATATATATTTTTACTTAACCAATTAAATTTTATTTTTCTTCTAACTTTTAACTGAAGTCATATTTTCCTAGGTACATAATTTAACCTAAATAAGTTGAATTTTTTTCATCAACTTACACACTTTAGAATTTTTTTTTACAAAATAATTTAATTAGGTTTATTTTTATGTTTTTTCACATTTACTAACTTTGTTATTTATATATAATAATCTATTATCTGTGGCGTATCTAAGGGAAGGCAATATTTGTCAACCACCTAACAACTTAAATCGAAATACATGAATCAAGTTTTAATTTTGACACCATATTTATATAAATATAAAATAGTCCAATTTTCTTTTATATAATTCAATGTTATTTTAACCAACCGACGATTTTTCGATACTCGAAATGTATTGAGCCATGGTCATGCACTGTACCGCAATAAATTAGAATTTTAAATGTGTATTCGATACAAAATCTCAATGTGATGTTAGTCGAGCAAGATTATAGATGGTATTTATATATAGTATTGACCACAAGTACACTGTACAATGTTAATTTATCGGATCGAATAGGGAATAAACATTTTATAGAAAACCTTATAAAATTACTATTATGTGCATGTAAGTAATGATAACCAAAGTGCATGTTCGATTTTGTGAAAATATATTTTTAGAAAATGTATTTACGATTTGTATACAATTGAACGTGTTGTTCTTAAAATAAGGTTTAAATTTAGTACCTACATGGCTACATTATATATACTATACAATGTATTTTAGTTGTTAAAAATTTGATTAAGCTCTATATACAATACGGTATTGTTTTCATTTAGTATAATATTCCAACTCATAAATGTAGTATATGTATATATATATCTTACTTATCATTTTAGTATAATTAATGAACATTATTCTCAATGTTTCTTACTTATTTTTTAATAGTATTAAATATTATTTTATTATATATTATGTATATTATTGAACAAATTTGACTTAAGTATTTATGAAATATAATTTCTAAAATGATTTAAAACAGCTTGAATATATGAATTGTTAGGTACATTTGAATGGTAGGTATAAATATTATATTATTATATTATGAATAATGTACATCAAATTGTTTATTGTATAATTCAAATACGTTAGTTACTAACTAAATATTTCGAATATTTTAATATATTCTCAGGGCATAGAATGATTTATATCCAATTTTAAATTAATTTGTTTTGTATCATCTTATAAGCATTTTTTAATCGTAAATTTTAAATTAAATACAGGATTTTTTGATATTCAATTAAAAACATACAAACAGAAAGATGAACAGGTACTAACTAGTAGGTATATCATATAAATAATAAATTAATATGTTTTCAAATGTCAAACCTCAGAAAAGTGACATCTTAAAATACCTATATTTTTCAAATTATTATTTTAGAAATCTATAATGAAGTTAAATAAAAAAGACAATAATACAAATTTTTTTGTGAAATTTGTATACCCTTTTCGTATTTACTTAAATTATTTCAACTATTGATTTTTAAATACCAATCTATATTTTCAATCAAAAATTCGTGATGAACAAATTTTTATAAGAATGTTCATGTTTTGATTTTTTAATTCAATATTTCATTATTAAATTCTTCTTAATTTCAACTATATATTGATTAAATTTTCATTACATGACATTTATATTTCAGTTCTTTTGTTGTGAATCATTAGATTTAGAAATCAAAACGCGTAATTTTTACTTCCAATATAGGTTGACAAGAGTTTAATATGTATGATAAATAAATTTTGTTAATTTATAGATTAATATAATATTTAAAATTTCATTTTTTTATCAAACCATTTTTATGAAACTTTTAAATGATTAATGACCCATATTCTAAAACTTAAAATGAAGATGTTATAAGGAAATTGAATAATTGTTTTTAAATTTAATTGGAATATCAAAAATTTCAAAATTATACAATTATACTTTATTATAATATAGTTATATGGAGTTAAACGATAAATTACTAAAGAAAATTGAACAAGTACAAAAGTACAAAAGTCATTAGTTCACGTTGACTATAGTTATGAACAGTGCAACTCCCATTACCGAGAGTATAATGTCATCATTAACATCATCGACAACATCTACTTCTTATTCCTTCTATCTTTGACATAAGTTCTCCAAGTTTCCGCTGCTTTAATAGCAGTTATGTAAATACGAGTTATTTTTTCCCTACATAAGTAATTCCCATAGGTCGAGTGCATATTCATCAAAACTAACGTGTAAAAAATACAATAAACATCATCATAAGAGTCTCCCTCTGAATATTGGACATCAAACAACCACGTCATCTGCATAATCGAAACGAATTAATGAATTCCTTGACTACGTTTATTTGGTACATCGTTCAACAACAGCACAGTTGTGTTCAGTATGGCCATTGCCGCGGATTGTAACCATTGCTGTACATAAAATTCGGTGAGAATATTTTTGAGCAGAGATCCAATTGGTCTGTCAAAAATATCAGACGGAGATATTTAGTTTATAACGCAGGTTATGGGTCATAATGGATGATCATTTATAATCACATCATAATATGTACAGTCCTTGAATTAAAAAAAAATTAGAAGGGGGACGCAAAAGTATAATGGAAACTTACTATTTAATATTTAAATATCATATTAACCGTTATAGGCAGTGCCCCTCCCTAATCCACTCAAAATTCCATAGACAAATTATAAATAAATTTTACTTTACATTTAAAAGAAAAAAGTATAAAGAGAAGTTATACCTAACTTATTAGATTTATAACAAAATTAAGCGAAATTGCGTACGAACTATACTATCACTTAAAATACTCGAAATTAATTTTTTCTTCTAAACAAACATTTTACGTAACATGTTTAATTATCAGGTAAATTTAGAAAATACCGAATTTTTTATTTTCTCTGAATTCAGTGACATTTTTTTTAATTGAATATAGAATTTTTGAGATTTATTATTTTCAAGTGTAAGACCTACATTTTTCCATGAAATTGAAAAACTATTTCTTCAATACATAAAAAAATCTAAACAATCAAACTATTTTTGAAGTCTATAGGACCATTTAAATTGCTACGTTTGCATTTAAAGAACCATCCGAAATTTAAATAACACGTGGAAGAGCTGCAGTTTTCTTTAAATTATTTCAATTCACTTTTCTCTTCAATGTTCAAAAGTTTTTTTTTACTAACAAAGTTCACAACATCTCGTATTTATCCATTTGCCTCATTCCAATTTTTATACTTTTTAAAAATAGATATATAACTTTTGGGTAAATTTTTAAAAATTTTTGCTCTGAAACTCGTATGCTTTATTAAAATATGTAGGTAATTACAATAAATATTTTACCTATCTTAACGTCCTATTTAGAAAATTTTAATGAGGTACGCTGAAATGTTTTTAAAAAAATAATAGGAACTCCGTCCTCCACTGAATATATATTCGGTTTTAAATTTAGTAATTTGATTGTCCTTCCACAAATTATATCGTTCACGCCGTCTAACCATGTGCGTACTCATGTACAAAAAGTGTGCGTACTCAGTATCAAAATTTGCAATTGGCAGATCCATATTTTGATAAAAAAAAGATTAAATCGATAAGTATGTTGATTGGTTGTGATGTGTTTCCATTAATGATCCATCACTTAATATATACATTTATAAACATTAACGAATGATATACATCCCTTATTTTGTTATGGTAAATTTGCAATATTTGCGAACGATTTAAAACTTTATATGCCAATTTCATTGTTAAATGACTTATAAATTACAATATGATCTTAATAATTTCAATTTGTGGAGTATAAATAATAGTCTTGATTTAAATACAGATAAATTCTTTCAAATCAAATTTAGAAGAAATAAACAAAATTTTAAATAATACTATCATTTAAATAATAAAATACTGGTTTTTATATCTAAAGTTAAAGATTTAGGTAATATATTTTCTAATGATCTCAAATTTGCTGAACATAAAAATGCAATCTGTAATAAAGCTTTACGGGTTTTTTGGTTTTTAGGTAGAAAATACTGGGAGTTTCATTACTTATTATATTTACGTGTTTTATATTTTTACTCATTCGATCAATTATGAATCGGTTATTTAGTTTATCTTATAATATATTTAAAACTACTCCAAAATCGATTTTGACGTATGTTAACATATAAAACAAAGTATAACTAACATTGAAACCATTTTCCATAAAGTTTAATATAAAAATTTTGGAATTCAGAAGGCAATTTAATAATTTATCTTTGCTACATATTTAACTAAATTCTAAAATTTACAGTTCCAAAATACTATTCTTAATCTCTTTAAATGTTCCAAATTTCTAATATCCACGTAGATATCTTACGCTCTATCGTTTTGTATTTTTTTCATTTACTTTCCGAGCTGAAATATTGCTTGAAAAATAATTGTAATTTATACTTTATAGTACTTAGTAAATATTGTTTTTATTTGTTTTATATATCTCTAATAAGTCCTTTAATAACATTCTTACTCTGTTTGTGTAATATGAACTTATTATTAATTAAAATGTTTATCTAATTTACATCCATACTCAGTGCCAATTAGGTAGTTTATTATTCAAAATTAAAACAAATAAATATTATTCTCGTGAAATATTATGGTTGTATTACCACGTCACTGTATTTTCTTGTGGGTGTTTGCCGAATGCTTTTTTTGTGCATATCAACCCGTTCTGCGTGTGCCATTGTACCACGTCTGGCACTGACAGCTTTTTAAATTTGTTTATCACTGACGTGTCGTCTCGCCGTTATTATACTAGTAAAGTTAATTTCTTAAAAAAAAATTTAAATCATACAACTACAACCATAATAGTTATATGGGTGATATAAAATTTGAAAAAATGTAAAACAAATGAACATTTGGATAATAAACACGATATATCATATCATAAGTTGACTGAAAGAATTGGAAAATAAACAAAATGAGATTATTGATAAATAACTGAATATATATAAAATAATACGTAAATATTGCAGTTCACACCACTATATTTATACAAATATTTAAATACAGACTATAGCGATAATTTCGTTGGATACGTGTTAACTTAACTGAGTGATTATAAAAATGTACGATTAAAATTTAAGTTAAGACAATAATAATTTAACTCAGTAAAATTAGTTAGTTAATAAACTAATCAATTAACTATTTGATGACCATATTTGAAAAAAATATCATCAAAAATCTAGGCCTTGATTTGTATACCAATAATTATCGTTAAATATATTATATTATTTATATCTAATTGTTTAATAATACTGTAAGTAAAATTAAATTATAGGCAACAAATGTAGTATTTATTATTGTAATTGTATATATTTAGTACATATACTTATATAACAGACACGTGGATTATTAAATCGTTCATTTTACATAAGTACTATTATTAGTTTTATGACTGAATAGAAAAATTACGAAATTCGAATTTATAATAGTAAGGGATTGATAAACATATCAATTATAAAAATATTTGTTTATGATTAAGGTTCAGATTTTGAGAAAAATACTTTTTATTTGGCAAGTGACAGAAAGACAATTTTTATTTAAAAATGTGTTTCATTTAATTTCTATGGTAACAAATAGACATCATTTTTGGTTTTCTTGCCTTTTCCCCTTTAATTGGCTTTGTTGGCCTCTTTTTATATTTTGTATTAAAATATTAATTTATTACAATAATTTTGAACTCTTTTACATTACACATTTATAAAAGCTTGCAAAAACATGTTAACAAGTTATGACGTGTGACACGTTGTTGATGTTATGTTTAAAATAACTGGTAATGGCTAGAAAGTACCCACATGTGAATACTTTATTATCGGTGATATATCGAAAAAGTATTTGTCAGCGGGTACATATCAAAGTACCTGTACTACCTATAAGTTATAACTATTTTCATTATTTACACACAGATTTACGTAGTTTCTTTTAAAATTGTTGAACATTTGTCTTTTTTAAATTTTCCCCCAAATTTAACATCTATGTTCAGATTTTTATACGATCAATATATATATATATATATATATATATTATATAGTTACATGAAATATATAAGATTATTTTAATGCCTGTATAATTATTACGTATAATACAAAAATAATATCGTAAAATGATAATTCTTCGTTTTACTAAGTAATCAAAACCAATACATATATATATAAATAATTTTTAATATCAACCATAAGATAAAACGAAAAAATTCAAATATTACATTATTCTTTTAACATATATTAACCCACAATACAGCTTTTAATTCAAAATCATAAACCTGTTAAAGTGTGTAAAATGTATTTTCAACGTAAATAAATACCATAACGATTGAGCTAATCGTCAATAAAATAAATACAAATCATTGATTTTGTATAGGTATAAAAATTTTACATTAAATGCAAATAATATTAACCTTTTTTGTACTATATACGTATAATATATAAAATCATTTTATTACCATATGAACAATTGATAAACCTAATTTATTTATGGACTAATATAAATTTTAAATATATTTTTATTTGTATCTATTCTTTGCATATATATTATATATGTGTGTATTTAGATTTTAAGAGGAGTTAGGAAGTTGTTGGGTTTACAATCATATGTTTTTTATAAGTACCTATATTTTCTCTGGTAGAAGAAATCGAGTAAACGTTTTCAGATAAAGAGATTTATGATAGTATAATCGTTCTAGTTAATACCTCTTTAAAAATGTTATTTTTAAATTTCTTGGGTAATTTTCTTATTCATAAAGAATCGCCACCAAATGATTGATATGACCACTGGTTTAAATCAACAAATACATTTTTTTTTTTTTTGTTACTATATAATATGACAAACTACGTACTGGTATTAATATGCTGGTTTGATTATGGCATAATACCAGAGTGAAAATCGGTTGCCGCCGACTTAGCAAGGTTCTTTTTTAATGTGCTCGTAGACCGAACAGAACTTTAATCAAGAAAAGGTACGCAGATTTTTATTTATTTTACATTTATTCTTCAATCCCTTTATCTTGCTTTATATTATAAAAGTCGTGAAATAACTGAAGGTAACAATTAAACACCATCTATAAAGTAATATACAATATATACATTTCTTTCAATACGTAATTTAATTTTTAATATGACGTCGTGTATCCGCATCCAATGGCGTAAATAATATACTCGATTTAACTGACAACTACCGAAAAAAAATGCGAAGTTCCAAGAGATCAATCAAATAACACGATTGTTAATATTCATTTAGATACATTGCACATCGAGCAAACAATATTTTATCATTTTATATTATATTTTAATATCGACTTGATACTTACTTAAAATTTATCTTTTCGGTGCACCTGATTTTCGTAATTAATTAAATGCAATGAATTAGTAGATTATAGTAGCTATAATATTATAATATTAAGTTTACCTATATACATAATACATTTAAATATTTAAATTTATAAATTTTCAAGACAATATTTGTTTTTTATTTCATTGTTTATTGGAAATAAAATACGTTTAAAGATTATAAAATTTTGTTTATATTAGGTAATTTATATAGGTTTTGTATAGGACATAAGCATTTTGCATTTAACATAGGCATATTAAAAGTTTTTTTTATATAATATATAATATTATTATATCACCAGTGAATTATCAAGGTAAATTTTAGGAATAAAAATTAAGAATTAGGGCTGGTAGATTTTAATGATGGGGTAAAATATGTGTACCCCAATACTGTGAACCCCACCGTTGTCCGCACCGTAGGGAATCTATACCCTATGCGTGCCATCATACATTTCATTATCCAATACATGCTATTTTTTCCTAATTCTAATCTTATTTTTATTTCACGAACGGAACTAACACCGTAACACCAACGATTGTATTTCTTAGAATTTTGTTTACATTGCATTCGATTGCAATCTAATCATTCTAATGCTTACGATATATACAATGTAGTTGTAAATTTGAATGTAATTCCAAAAATGTAAACAGAATATAATAAAATTTAAAATAGTTACACCGTATAAGTATGTTTACACTATAAGTATGTAATATGTAAACACTGCGTATATGCATGTATATAGTGTACCTATACGGTATATATTTAAATCGTATATAAGTTATACGCTGGATAGGAAGTAGTTTTCTTTAGTTAGATATAGTAATTATGTACAGTACCTTTTTCTACCCTTAGAAAAGTACTGGAATGATCATAAAATGTTATGTATGGAGTACCATCTAGAATATATTTCCTATCGATATCGTACCAATGCGAAAGCTTCTCCAGAACCCCTTCTAATCGAAAAATTCCTCAAAAAAAAAAAAAAAACGTCATTGTAAAATCAATAACTTTCTCGCTCCACTCAATATCTAAAAATAATAACTGAAGTCTGTAAAACAAAAAAAAATTCTAAACCAAAAACCACGTTATGTTTTATAAAACGTATTTTTTAAATTTTTTATAAAACTTGAATTATTTTTTAAATGTTATAATTATAGACAGTAGTATATATTAAAAAAAAAAAACATACATGTCCACTAAATTTTCGATCAAAAATGAAATGAAAAACTTTGGTTTAGAATTTTATTTTCGTTTATAAATAAAATTATTTTAGTTTCGTTTCCGTTTTCAGTTATATACATGTTGCTTATGTAATTGAATCATTCAAAATTTGGTTTTAAATTTATTTATAGATTATATTGAGCTGCTCACCTTTTTAATACAGTCAACTTTTATTCTAGGTTATTATCAAACCTAACTCTCTCGCTCAGCTCAAAATCTAAAATATGTAAATCAGGTGAATATATTAAAATAATTATTCAGTAAATTGCAAGATCATATATATTTTTAATCGAAATATTTGGTACCTGTTATGATTAATAATATTTGATTGTTCAGTTTAAATTTTTATTTATATAATAAGTCTGAATACTGTACACACTTCAACAATTTTAAATTCATTTTTTAGTCAGTGAACATTTTTAAATGATAATGAAAATATATTAGATACCTTTACCTGTATTAGACATAGTAGTTAACTGAAGAATTTTATGTAAGTTCTTGTAAATTTTTGCAATCCGAATATACATATAACACAATTGCACGTCAATGGTAAATAAACATATCCTCGAAATTCCCTGAAAAGTATATACTCGTATTCTCAAACATCACAATATAAATTATGTATGAACCTGAATGAACGTCACCTCTAAGTAAGTCCAGCGATGTTCAAACGAATTGAATGATGAATAGTCAAACAGGAATTCACAAACAGATAATAGAAATCCTATGGTTGTTATCATCAGTGTAGCAAATGAATCTTCTGTAGTTAATTAATAAATAAAAAAAAATGATACCTTAATCATTGCACATGTCATGTAAATATATGGAAATGTTATTTGCGAATTGAGATATTTAAAAACTATAATTTTATATTTTTAATAAATGTGATTATTATCAGGCATTTATTTCACATTGATATTACATTAAAAATAGTATACGAGTACATTTAAATAAAATATTTAGTATGATAAATAACTCTTAATCTACTATATCACAATATAATTTCAATACCTACTATTATTTTTAATGATTAACTAAAAATTAAAGTATTAATTATTTCTATTATATATACAATAATTGTGTGTATAACTTATTATTTTTTAATATTCATTACTTATAACTAATAATTTTCATTAAAGCTTGTTAAAAATTAACGTTAAATTTAATGTAAACATGTTTGTAAGCTTTTAAACATTTTTGTAAACTTTTATAAACAACATAATCCCACTCCATGAATAATAAATAAATATTAGAGATTGGAAAAAAATAAGTTCCACTTGTATATTATTCTATATTTAAATATATTTCGGTAAAAATTATAATATTATGGAAACAATTCTAAACAGAAATAAAAATTATTACCAATATTATTGAACCATTTTTGTTGATTATTATTTATTATCATTGGTTTATTTTAAAATATTGTTTTTTGATCATTTTTTATAATATTTAAATTGTATAATTTTTACTACTTTTTGATTACATTTTTATTTTGAATTTTTACATCTTTTGATAAATAAAATTCAATCATTATTGATTATAATTATATAATCTTTATTAAAACCATTATGAACTAAATGGTGAATTAAAATGTACAAAACATTATCGATGCCAATGTCTTAAACTAATCAATTGTTCGTAAACCCGGTAAATAATCTGTATTTTTTTTTTTAATTATTATTTTTGATTCAATTAAGTAATTACATTACTATATTTATAGATACAAGAAAGTTTCAAATGTGTAAACGATTTAATTACTTACAATTTTGTTTATCATAACATCGATTAAATTATTAGTATTTTTAATATAGTATTATAGTAAATAATTAATGGTGTGTAGAATTTGCAGAATTTAATGCAGATTAATAGTTGATTACACATAGTATATTACACAGATGATATAAAACAAAGTTATAATAATTGATTTACCTAAGTTTATCAGTTACCAGGTGTAAATATAATTTAACATGGAATTCTAGAAGCCATAAATATTTAAGATAATATAATATAGTTGAACGATTATTTATTAATATAAAAATTCCAATCCATTTCGTACAAGTGAAAATGTCAAAATTAAATTCACTAGTGAAAATTAAATAAAAACGTTTATTTTTGAGCTAGATTTTTCAACGTTTTTGGGTTAATTATATACTCATACATAATACATATTATAGAAGTACATAAGCTTAAAGACTTTATACTGCCTCTTAGGAAGTGTTAAAACTTTTAGAGATTAAAAATATTGTACACATAATTATGTTACAATATACAATAATATTATATGATAAATTACGTTTTTAAATAATTCCATGCTCTGTGAATAAATCTATTAATTATTATACTATATGTGTGTACAGTATACGGTATATGGTTTTATAATAATGAAATAATAAGTTAATTTTATAATTATTGTAATAAATGAAGGTAACTAAAGTACACATAAGTGGGTACCTAAATTTGGTGTCGAATAAAAAAAAAATTAACTTATATTTTAATAAAAAAAAACTATTCAATAAGAAGAAAAGTAATTTCACTATGTTTTGCAATTTATAATTTTCAACATTATTAACTAGATTTGTCTTCATAAAACAAAGTTATTACCTTGCAGAAAACAATTTATATCATACAATACGCATTATGTAATTGTTTTAAGATTGTAATTTTATCACGTAAGTATTCTTTAAAAAATTATAATAAAAATAATATGGATAGTATTCATTATATGATTGAATAATTAGATATTTTTTTTATATTCCCGACGTTATACCTAATCTTCAAAACTTTTCTGTACAACAAATTAAAATTGTATTTAATATAACTTATTCTCATGTGATAAAAACTTATTTTTACTAGTATAAATACAAAATATATTAGAATATTGAATATTAATATATAATATAAAAATGTAACCGTGATTATCAATATCATTGTTCTTTATTTTTAAAAAACTACAAAATATTCATTATTCTCCTATGAATACCTTTTTAAAAAATATTTAGGTCACAACTTTGATAGTTTTTTTTATCTAATAAATATATATAATATCTTATACCAAATTTAGCATTCTTAGTTAAACTTAAATATTTTTAATAATTTTAAAATATTAACAGAACATGCGTGCATTTTTTTCTCTTTGATTTATAACAAAAATATGCTACTCTGTTACTAAGTCAGACTAATACACTAATGTATATAAAAAACAAAATAAATTTAACATTTCGTATTTTCAACAATATAGTTTATTTTAATAATTTTTATAATTCTATAATAATAAAAGTTAATTATTATAAACACAATCTTTTACAGAATATATTTATGTACAACGATTATTCCTATTTTCGTTTAATATGTCTTTTCACAATATAAACAATTAACACAATTTAGATGTAAATATTTATATAACTGCAATTGGTTATTAAATGCGTGAAAAATATGTATACGTTTTAATGAAGTAGTTAATACTATATCTATAGAGTTATTTAATGAACATTAATTACTGTTTTCATTTTGTTGTTTTATGACTTTAACAAAATACATAATAATACGTTCTAGATGTCTTAATAAGATAATCTTTACTAAAAAGATCTACTCAGTTTGGAAACAATTTAAAAAAAAAATTATATACCAAATAGAATGTAATTCAAACGTCAATATGTTGACACATTATCCCCTAAACTGCAGTACTGAAACGGTTTGGCCAAAACGCTATAGACTAGGGGGTGGCTAAACTAAGGCTCGCGTCTTACCTGTATGTGAGTCGCGTTTACCGTGTAAGTCGCAAACATTTTTTTATTATTATAAGAAAAAAAAATTTTAATATCACAAATATTTAAAAATGTAAAAATTATTTAATTATAATTTTAGTTTTTACAATTAATAAAAAAAAATCATTATTCAATTTATTATATTTAAATATCTTATTTTTTTTTTTAATTAAACATATTTTTTGCGTGCCTTTTTTCTATTCTTGGCTTTAACATATCTTTCAATATAAATCTTGAGGCTCCCGGGTCTCTTCTCGCTAGCAACCCCTGCTATTGACTTAATTACAAAAAAAATATCTACTCAAAAGCACTAACTAAGTTTTTTCATTAGGGCATGTTTATATACTACTTTAACTTAATGTAACCTACATTAAAATGTTGTATATATTTTTTAAACGGCGTCGGGTATAGGTAATATAAGTACATGTATGTGTTTGCTGAAAATCTAATCTATGAAAAATTATTTTAAAAATACAAATAACTAATACAAACATTAGTATTATTAAATTATAAAATAATATTGATCCATTTCATAAATTACTTAAATTTTTAACTAGGATATAATATTATATATAAACAGTATTTTAATATTTATTATAAATACAAGTATATTAGTTATATAGATATATATATATATACGATTTGTATAATGTCAAATATTTAGTTTAATAAGTAATAACATAGTCGTCCTAGTGATTAAAATTTATTTTCGTAATTTTATTTTATATAAAAATTAACTTTACACCCATTATTGTCTTGAAACATTTATTGATTTCATGTAGGTATATAGGCACATTTTTATTGAAATTAGTTAAACAATAATGCTGAATATGGGTAAAACTTATATGACTTTCAAAGTAAATATTTTCACTCGGATAATTTTCGACATTCACTAGATTTAAATAATTATCCCAAATAATTTAATCATTTAAACTAACCTGGATGACAATCTATAACATTGAAAGAAAGATTTTTAAAAAACCATTTGCAAATAACTGAAAATTATTCAACCATTTAATAAATTGCTGAACTTTTTAACTAAAATGCTATATACAATATATTAATATGTATTATATAGGTATTATACATGTACATTCATTGTATAAAATATATTGTTAGAACATATAATGTTTGATATAATGTTAAACACTAATTTATGCAGTTATATTTATATGTGGTTTTTTTTCTTAAGAGTCCTATAATAGGTATATAATTTTGCCAATATTTTTTTTTATCTTATTCCTGAGAAATTTTTAATTTCATATTTTAAAAATGAATAATAATTTTATAATATTATTTTATGTTACAAAATTAATATTCTTCTTCAAAATATTAAACTTAAAATTCACTAATAAAAAAAAAAAATATCTGAACATACGTTTATATCTATTTTAGAACTCGTAACAAAAAACACACGTGTAAATATAACTGGATAAAATAGTGTTTAACTTAACATTATATCAGATATTATATAAATAGTGTATATAATAATATATTCTACACAACAAATGTACATGTATAATGTATACTGCATATTAACATATTTTATATAGTATTCTAGTCACAAAGTTAAAGTTAGCAATTTATTACATAATTCAATAATTTTCAGATATTTATAAATAGTTTTCTAAAAAAATGTCCATATAATTGATTATCATTCAGGTTCGTTTAAATGATTAAACTATTTGGGATAATAATTCAAATCTATCGAATGAAAATGGGACTCATGTTGAATATGATTTGAGTGCAAATATTTATTTTGAAATCTATATTTTTATCTTTGGTTAATGATCTAGGTGCTTTTTTTTTTATTCTAAATTTTTATTATATTTCCATATTAATTATATTAAAAATAAAACTCTTTCCATATTAAGCCTAATTATGCAGAATTTCTCTAGTTTTTTTTACTTTCAAATGCCTATATATTTCTCTTATCACATATCAGTTAGAATATACAAGAATTATATAAGATACTAATAGCACTCGTATCAACAATATCATTGAATCCATTAAAAATAAAGGCTTTAGATTTATTTGTTTTAAAAGTAATAATAAGAGTCTTCCTCATTCTGGCTATAATATTATTTTATGTTTTATAAATCTTAATTATCTACTATATAATAAGAGGGGACTCAAATGATACATGATACTCATATGATATATGATATGCATTTAATTTTAGGTTTAATTAATTGCAAAATATAAATATATATAAGATAAACAAAATATATAATGTTAGAGATCTTGTTTTATTTTATATATCACTTTTTTCACTGAAATACATGGTTTTTCCCCAATTAATACATTATTGAGAAATGGTAATTAAAATGTTGTATTCTTATAGTATTATATCTATATTAGTTATATATGTATACATATAAATACATATAAATATATTTATTCAACCTATTATTATTATTTAAATATATACATTTTATAATTTGTTTTTTTTATTCTTAATTTTTTTTTTTGAGGGGGTGGTTTCTGGTTTTTAAGACCATCCCGTACAATAAATATTCCTCCAACTCTCTCTGTCTTCCGCTACTTCCCTCCAGTTTGCTCTTGGTTCCACTGTTCCATCGTATTTCTTCACGCAATCTTCCCATCTAAGGCGCCGACTACCTAGCGGTCTTTTTCCTATCGGTTTCTTCTCAATTACTGTCTTTATCATTGTGTCCTTTTTTTTCCAGGCATGCCCAGCGCACATTAACCTTCTCCTTGCGGATTCCCTTGTTATGCATGGTTTTTGGAACAGGTTTTGGAGCTCCTCATTGGTTCGTATTCTCCATTCTCCGGTTCGTGGTTCAAGATATGGTCCATAGATTCGTCTTAGAACTTTTCTTTTAAAAGTGTCTAATCTTACTTCCTCTGCCTCTCTTAGTGCCCATGTTTCTGATCCATACAGAACGATAGGCCGTATTAATATCATATAAATTTTAATTTTTAAATTAACAGATATCGCTCTATATTTTAGCAGGATTCCCACTCCAAAATATCATTTGTTTATTAATTGTAATCTTCTTGATATCTCCACCTTTAGCTCATTATCTTGTGTTAAGAGAAAGTCTAAGTATTTAAATTGTGGTACTTTGTAGAAGATGTGCCTCCCACTTTCACATTCTCTCCTCGTTGATACATTCTATCCATTCTGCTAAGTTTCATATATTCCGTCTTTTCGTCATTTATTATGAGACCGACTTTACTCCCAGCATCCATTAGTTTCTTACAATGTTTCTTCATTATCTCTATATTGTCTCCTATGATTGCAATATCATCTGCAAATGCCAGCAAGCCTACCTTTGACTGATCTTATGTTATGCCTTCTGATACGTTCATATTTCTAACTACCTTTTCTAGTACTAGGTTAAAAAGAATCGGAGAGAGTGCGTCCCCTTGTCTCATTTTTAAATATTACTAGTTTTATTTTGAGGAATAGTTCGAGATGATGTAACATATATGTATTTTGCATAAATAAAATTTCTGTGTATAAATAAATATATAAATGTATAAACAAGATAGAAAATTATATTATTTGAATAAATATAATAAAATGTGGTGCAATATTTAAATAAATTATTAATTTTACCTTTAATATGCAGTCGTTTCTCGATACATTTTAAATCATTGAAAATTTCAAGTATTTCAGTAGATTTAAAAGCTTGTATTATCAATATAATAACTTTTAAATATTTTGATATGGTAGATATAACTGTTGTTTTTCGATTACTCAATAGTTCGTACTGAAATAACCGAATATTCTTTAATAATAAATTAACCACTTATAATATACATTTTTCAAGAAACCTACACCAATTTCAATTTTTGACCTGTATAGTATAACAGGATCAGAATCCAGATTTAGAATGACAGTTATCCAGAATATTGTTATTAAAAGCTTCCAATAACTTAAAAATTTGAAAACCTGAAAATGAACTAAACATTAATGATATAGGTATATAATATAATTCTATATTTATTATAAAAGTATATTATATAAATATGTATATAAAAATGAAAGAAGGAAATAATTAGTTTTTCAATTTTAATCAACACATTTTTTCATAATTAACCATATTAAATGAGTGATCATTAAATTTAATAAATATTACCATTATTTTTAAATATTAATCTAGAAAATATGTTTAACTAAGAATATAATTTAAAAATTATAACGAGCAAATAAATACAAAATTTCAAAAATGTCATATTTTACTATTACAATAATCTATATAATAAATTATTTAAAATATCGAAGCATTACGAGTTAAAATTAAAATATTTAGAATAAACATCAATATAATTATTAAAAACTGAATGAATTGAAACTTTTTACGATTTATATTTTTACAAAAAAAAAATGAATTTTTCAATGTAAGTATATAATAAAATTTTCTATATATATTATAAAGAAATGTTTTTTGAAAACAAATTTAACGTTTTATAGCACTTTATTGAGATATTTTTATATAAAACTTTTATTAACTGCAAAACGCCAAGGCAATACCAACTATATATTGTTCCTAAGTTTCATACCAACATAGATAAACACTAAATATTCAGTTATATTTTGTTTATTTTACAATTTTATATAAGAGAGAATAAACAGTAATGAATGATGTTATATAATACGATATAAAATATGCCGACGATTATAAAAATACTTGCAAGTTTCTATGACTCATTTTGAAAACAATTTTTAATTAAATCTTAAAATAAATTCAATATAATATAATATGAATATAACAATGAGTATATTTAAATATAAAAATATATAAAATTTAAAATGTATTCTTATGGATAAAACCAATTAATGGTCAATAATGTACAAACTTAAATTTAACTTTTTTCTGTAAGAAAAATCATAATAAATCAATAATATGTCATATCATGTATTAATATCTATGACAAGAGGATAGAATAGGTATAGTTTACGAATAACAAATTTGTATTATTTATATAATATTTTATGATATTATGAAAGTCGGAATTTAAAAGACTGCAAAAAGTATAATTATATACCATATTATATTAAAAATATTATACCCAAGTATACTACATAACAAAGCATATTCTCATTTTTTAATTATTTCATATATTTTTATCACGTATTCTGTTGTTTATTTTATAATATAAGATAAAAAAAGATAAAATAATCTATTTATAATATGAGGCATCTGCCATTCTGATATTTATCTAATATAAGTTAATATAAGCAAATACGTGTTGGGTGTATCTAATAAGAATAAAGATTTATGTTTTGGTACCTATTTATTTTATTATCTATTTACCATAGTGAATTTTCTAAATCCAAATATTTGAAATAGTCACGGAGTGGCTAACTATAAATACTAAAACATAAAATATATACATGTATACAATTACCAATTATGTCATGTACGTATGTAGAATTATTATCGTACCTATTAGGTATATAAGGGTTAATATAATAACCGTAAATATATTATATTATAACCTACATTTATGTAATTTACGGAAAATAATTATTGAATAAAATATGTAAATTGATTATTTATTTGACGTGTGCATAAGTGTATAGTCGTTGATCACATAAATATCATTAGTATTATGTATATCGATATGTGATGAAAGAAAAAAAACATGAAGTAATTATTATTCCGATATAGTATATATTTTATTATATATTATTTATATTTTATTTTGGAAAAAATAATTCCTATCAATTATGACAATTATGGCAGAGAAAAACGAACATTTGATCAAGGACATCCGTGTTGAATTTTAAATGTACATTTTTCACGTTAAAAAAAAAAGCGCGTACTAGTGAAATTTTTGTTTACTGTATGCTTTTTCATGTTTACAGCAGATATAATAGGAACATCATAAAAAATAAACAAAACACAAAAGTGTACAAATCAAAATACGAGTATATTGAAATTAAATTCATTTTTTAACATGAACTATAGTACGATATTTATTTGATTTGCGATCTCAAAAATGATTGACAGTTTAAATGAAAAAATTTGACTGATAATGTAATAAGATTATTCGTTATATCTGCATAAATATATTGCTCATTATTTTTCGCTTTTAGTAATATCGAATACTATACAACATCGTTTAACTTCATATTTCTCGTGTAATTTTATTTTCGTCATCAACGTCACAGATTTCGTTGGAATCAGTTATTAAAATTTTTAATAATATTTTCACCGTCGATAATGTTTATTATCTATTATGAGAAAAGTTCTTTACAGGATTTTATTTCCATCGTTAAGTCTTTAAGTTGATTCATTTTGACACAGATACACCACAAAAAATTCAATAACTTAAAAAAATGGAAAACGAAGAGATAGCTACAATATAAATCGAATAGTATTATAACTTTCATATACTAAAATATATATATACCAGTTGGATCAACTCCATTTCTCCTCACCTCATCCCATTCTATGTCATTTTGAAGTTCCACTTGTGTCAAGCGTTCGTAGCTTTATTCTATACTCTAAAGGGCACACAATGGCACATGAGTGTGCCATCAGTATTTTATTTGAAAATTACTCCACAAAATCTACAATCTTATAATAATTATATTATATTTGGTAATTTTATTTTACCTTATGAAAGTAATTTGATAGTTATTTTTTTTTAATGAGGCGTTTTTCATTTTTCTGAAATTATATCCAGGTATATAAGAAAAATCAATTATTTTTGTATTGAAAATTTGAAAATTTAGAGTATTATTCGTACTCATAATAAATATAGATAATCAACCACTATGATTTGTTGCAAGTCAAAATTTATATGCCGTGAATATATTGGCAAAATCTTTCGAATATATATACGTAACTAACATAAAAAACAAATATTACACACGTCGTATTTTAGTAATTTTAATATTTTTTTGTACAATAATTGCTAACTGCGGGCGTATTTGTTCAAAAATATTTTTAATAGCTAATTATTACTGTCATCATTCATGCGCTATAGAAAGAACGATGGATTTTTATTTTGGTACAAATTACAAACATGTTTCGTAAATATTGATGCATATTACATATATATGTTACGGTAAAAGTACGAATACCGGTTAAACCTAGGATTTACCGGTAAATCATAGGTTTCGCCGACTACTGTTGGTATATGTCCGAACTTCGAACATTTTGCAATTGATTTCCGTAAAACCTAGGATATAGAAAATTCAAGCGTATTATACATATTATAATATTTATTTAATCATACATCTTATCAAACAATTACACCTTATTAATCCTTGTCCACCAGTCAAATACAGTTGCGATACTGTTTGTCGAATACCAATTTCATTATCTGATATAATTGCCGATTCTAAAAAAATTTCTTCATATAATATAAAATGATTGCAAGTTAACAGTTTAAGATAAAAAAATGTCGGACTTTTACTAACACTGATTGTTTATCCTAAGATTTACCAAATCTCGTTTGTAAAAGTCTGAACTACAAAAATTATTCGGGGTTTAACCAAAGAATTTTGTATATCCTAGGTTTTACCGAAATCAATTGGTAAATGTCCGAATTTCGGACGAAACCGAAACCTAGTAAATCCTAGGTATTTAACCGGTATTCGTACTTTTACCGTAACATATATATTTTTTTTTTTGAGGGGGGGGGGGGTTAAATTCGGTGCAAATTACATAGTACGTCATTTTTTTTCAATGCTATTTTTTGAACGTTGATTTCGGATACGTTTGTCCGACGAAACGGCAGTGTGAAAACAAAATACACATAAACAACACGTGTCAAAGGGATTTTGTAGAAGTTTTAATGACGTAAAACGAAACACAATTGTTACCACATACGACTTTTACACGTGGCTGCAAGCACGTAAAATATATAAACGCTCGGACATACGCCGACCACCGAACCGCTAACGGTTTACTCGTGCAGTATATTTATCAATGGTAATGGCGGGCAATCATACAAAAAAAAAACACATACGGCATACCTTTCCATCTACCTGGAAAAACACAAGTTTCCAATTTTTAAATGCCAGTAATAATACGAATGGAAATACGACGTAATAATATACTGTGCGACGACGGCGGCCGAGCCGTGTCGATAAATATAATGCATACTATATACATATACACTACGTCATCACGAGAGCGTATTAAATATTTTACGTTTTCACTGGGAAAGGAGACGGTAAATTAATTGCGTGTGAAACGTCAACGTTACGGGAATTATCATATAAAGTGAAGTGGCCCGTTTTTCGTTTTACGTGACGTATTTCCTATGGGTTAAATAAATATGAAAAATAAATAAAAAGTTAAACAAACATACGTATCGCGTCGTCTTCGTTGTCAAAATAAAATAATACAATATTTCAGACGTTAAAATAATGTTCTGCGCGTTATTCTCTAGTCTCCGTAAAACAAAAAAAATAAAATAATACGGTGAAGCTAATATATCCCATATAGAAGAGAGAAGAACCGCGTCAAAACGATTTAAATAATACGCGTAGATAGTAAAAAGTCTACATATTATTTTCCAATACGGTCTGAAACCATGAAAATGTTTATTCTCGTTTGATTTTATTGTTTACCAAAGTTACTTTTCGATTCGAATTTCGGGTTAATCTACTCAACCAAATTTCGGTAGCTACCGCACATAATGTATTTCAGCGATACATGCATTATGTTACCGTAAAAATACCGTTTTGCGGTATCAAATTCTGAAATAAGATTCATACTCATAAGCTGTGATGTCAGTGTTGAGTATTGATAACTAAAAATGTATCTAGATTTATATAAAAGATAATAGACACAATTATACCTAAATATTAGTAAAAGATATTTAGAATGTACCGTATTGATAAAAAAGATAAAATGTAAACGATTTTTATCCAAATAAAAAAAAAAAAGACAAAACATTTTTTAATATTATTTCTTTGTACACTAATATTTTAATATTAAAACAATAATTTTATGACAATTTTTTTAAATATTAATTTATAAAATAATTACTACAATTATTTCATGAATTATTTTTAAACGTAATTATATATAAATTCTATGGTCATGAATACTGTTACTAGTTTTCTATACGTTTTGAAAGTACGTATTACAATAATAATTGGTTAAACGTAGTGTTTATTTTAATGTATATTTATTTACTCGAATTGAATACATATATATCAACTGTATACTTAAATTTAAAACATAAAATACATGTATACATTTTTGAATAATTATTTTAATAAAAATGTTCACTCAACCAAAAACAGGAAAACATATAGTTTTAAACAAAAACAAAATTAATAAATTTAATTTGAGTATAACTATTGATGCGAATAGTGTACTACAATGTTCTGCTTTCGTGTTAAGTTTCAGGAAATATATAATTTATATTATTTTAAATTATAAAAATAGTACAAATTTATTATTTAGTGTCAAGACAAGTCAATTATAGAGTTCTCTATAAACAGTCAAAATCAAGGGTATAAAAATTTTGTAGAGATAACGGAGCAAATCTTAGGTAAACACTTATTGTATAGTCTATAGTATATACTATTCTATATGATGGTATACACAATACTATGCAGAAAATTTACAAATTTACAACACTCAACTATATTAATAAAGTAAACATTCTGATTTATTATTTTATAAATTGAAAATCATATCGTCTTTTTATTATTTGTTTAAATTATGGAAAACCAAGTATAAAAAAATTCTGTATTTTATAAAATATAAATACATTTAATAAAATATAAATATATCTATAAAAGATGTACTTAGATCAGTGGTGGCTCGTGTGTAGGGGCGACCTGTTATGCACCCATTTTACATCTGCGCGATTGTCGAGTTTTGAAGAGCGCTCGGCCCTGGGGCGACGTTGACAATCGCTTCTCATAACTTTACGAATATACGATCATGACACAAAAACATAGGAAGGAGAACTCGATAATAACACGGCCGGCGGAGCGATACGAATAATCGCCCGACATGCGAAAAAAAATTTTTTTCGGAAAAATATACGGAATAAGCTAACGTGAATTTACTATGTGTTTGTGATACATGCAGATTTCTACATTTCCTTATTATTTATTTAATTTATTCTTTTATTATATTAATATAACATAGTAAAAAATAATAATTCAGTATCATATAACAGAAAATTGAAATAAAGCAACTTGGAAGACCTGTTTAATAAAGTGAAAGATAAACACTTAAATTTTGAATATAAAACATAGGCATAAGAATTGGTTTTATTATTTTATAATTTTTGTTTTGTGTATAACGTATTTATATTTTTGTTTTTCTGTAGGTATGATATTAATTTTGGTTTAATAAATACCTTTTAAGTTGGTACAAAACCATTATTGTATTCTATGTTTTTCAAAAATTAAAAATTTTTAATCGCCCTCCCACTTTCAAAGCCCACGAGCCGCCACTGATTTATATAAGTAATATTTTTATCTAAAATACTTTTTTGGATAACTTGTCATTATCTAAATAAAACAAAAGATAAGTAAAAAGTAATATAGACAATAGTCGTGTTTTTGCGATTAACCAAATGTAATTTGGTTACTGAATTTTATAAACAATCAGTTTTGGTTACAATAATTTATAACCGATCAAATGAAATGGTTATTATGTTTGGTTATAGATAAGACAAAATAACATAATCTGGTTAATCGCAAAAATACGCCTAATGCTCAATACATATGACTGTTAGTATGATAATAGCTACAGTTAATTTTGGTATCTAATAATATATTTGTCAAAATATAGAATAATATTTTATTTTGCTTCCACGAAAAAAAAATTTAATCTCTTTAAATTACTTGCTAAAATTATTATATTTTAAGTCGCATATATTTATAGAAAATTCCAAATATACTAGTAAAGTACAAAGATAAGAATGAAAAAAAAATGTATAACATGCATTATTACAGACAGAATTTAAAAATTATAATATTTTTTTTTCATGAAATATATGAATTAAATAGCTATAAATTAAATATGTATATTTATACATCTATATATTTTGAAAAATAATTATAATTATAAATATACAATAAAAATATATATATATATATATATACCTACATAATAACTAGTTTCAACCTGCAGAATCATCTGGTATCCCGGATAGCTTGTTCTTATTTGTTTATTTTTATGTATTATATTTTTTTATAATATATATATATATATATATATATATATATATTGATATTTTATTTTTTCATTATTAAAGTGTTATGTTTTTTAAATCAAGTAAGTTTTATCAAAGTTTTTTTCAATCACATTCAGTGTACAATTTTGATTTTTGTAGTTTACAAAGCATTTAAAAATCTACCTTGGTCGCCAAAAATAGTCTAACATAAAATTCTATATTTTATTGTTATTTCTTTTTTTGGGTCTTTTATTCAGTGTAATTGGTTTTGTTTCATCTGGAAACTTCAGTCTTCACAACAATGATATCACAATATATAATATATAAACGTAAAAAATACAAATGAAAACAGAAACCTTGAGATAAACATTAAATCTTAATGTAAAAGTGAAAAAATGTTATATAATACATTAAATACAACAAGAGTATCTAGTTTTTCATTATAAGATAATCACAAAAATACTAAACTTTATTCAGTATTTTATATATTATAATAAATATATAGGTACCTGTATAAAAATTTAATAAATAAAAGTACCTACTTTTTATATTTTTTATAGTTTTAACAAAATATAGGTTAACTTTAAATATTTTTATAATTAAACTATATTATTAAATATATTTATAATACTTACTTGACAAATTTTACAAGAGTTTTTTATTGGAAACGTTCCAAAAATTGATGATATTTTAAAAACCCATTCTACTTCAGCAGTCATTTCGAACAAAAATTAAGTCAATCACTCAGTATGAAAGAAGTAACAATAACGCAATGCGCCAATATTCAAATTACCATAGCGTGATACACCTACTAATAAAAATATTTATATTATAATTCCGAAATCAATAATTCCGGACAGGTCTTCCATTAATATTAATTGATATGCTAAAAAAAAAACATTTTCATTTTTAAACCCATTTAGCTCATAAAATTGATGTCAATATGTATATTCAGTAAACAAGTGTTTTTTTTTAAATTTAATATGTTATTATTTTTATTTCGAAAGAATGAATTAAAATGAATATTTTTAAGATGATATTTTGTAAACTTATATGAAAACATTTATAAACTAATGAAAAATTTAAAAATTAAAATTTAAAATTAAACATTAATTTGTTATTTATTAACCTTTTCACTACCGGCGCATCCAAGCTATGTATTTCTGTGGTACTATGAACGTGCATTTAAAAATCAACAAAAATTATTATCAATAATACAATAACGTCATGTGTTAGTAAATTTATGGCCGTATGAGTTGAAACAAAAAAAAAAAAAAATCAGACCAATATCAAGGAAGATATAAGTAAAGCAAATTTTGTCCAAGGACAATAAAAATGTGGTAGCCTGATAATAAATAATTTTATTGTTCGTGCGACGTATAACGAGACTTGTGCCAAAATAATTATGTCAACGTATGATAATTGTTATTATTTTCATATTGTGGTAATTTATTAATGTTTAGAATAAATTTAAAAAAATATATTTTTGAAAATCAATCGCCATTTTGTATCCTTAATATCTCCTTTAATAATGACTCAAAATGAAAAAAAAAATTGGTAAATTTTTATTTAGTGTCCTTAAACAAAATCCAACCTCCAAAATATTTTTCCAAAAATATAAATTTTGGTCAGCACAGCAGAGTATACTGTAAAAAACCTATCAGCTGTGAAAGGCTTAAAAAATAATAATTTACAATTAAAATGTAAAAAAGGCTATTTGTGAATATTGGATACATTTGGGGAAGTTTTGAATTTTAAAGCAATGATAAATTATTTCTTTAAATAAAAACTACTCTGAGCAGAGCTCAAAGTAATAATTAATAAATAATAAAATTGTAAACCGTCGATTTATAATGAGTTTTCGTTATAATTCGTAATTTTCCTTTACGCATAAAGAACCATTGAAAAAACAATACAATTAAGTACCATTTGGAACGATTTTTTCCACCATAAAAGCAAGTTATTTAAAAACTCTTACTCACTTCCTTCTTTATAAAAATGTGTTTTTTAATTTAGTTGAAAAATTAATTATTATTATAATTCCAAGGTATTTCTTACTCTACTTAGAATCAACAAATAAACTATATATTTATTTAATATGATTAAACATTTTTGCTCCATTATTTATTATTATTTTTAATTTACTTTAGGAAATGTCAATCCAATAATAGCATTTTGATATAAATTATCTATTTCCAGCAGTTTTTTTCAGCTGCCAATTTTTGATACCAAATATTTATTTATTCATGAAATAATGAATATGGATACTATTAACACAACCTATATTATATATTATATATTATTTTATTATAAAAACAGTTTTATTTTAAATGTTTTTATGAGATAATTTTTAGGTATTATAAACCGAAAATTCTATATGAGTTTTTACGTGGGGTGCTTTTGAATAACTATCAAATGTAACAATATTTGGTTATGAAATACAAAACTTTATAATAATCATAACTATAATCATATTAGTAAAAATAATGATTCTAATTATAAACAAAACTAGTAAATGGATATAATATAGACATCGTATCCAAAAATGTCAAAAACATGGAAATGGTATTTAATTGGTTAATGGTTATTATTTGTACCTACTTATACTATAACAGTCTTTTAAAAGATACTTTTAAAGAATTGTATCTTAAATACTTTTTGGAAAAAGTAATTAGAAACAAATATAGATACGTGGTATGTATTTAAATATAAATATAATTATTTAACTGAACTTCTATAAATATATTTTACAAATATTAGTATTATTTTATTTTATTTATTGTAAGTCTTATATAAACTATGAGTTCCACTCAATTAAGTCATAACAATTATTTCATACAATAAATAATTAATAAAATAATAAATATTAAAATTACTTTAAAGTTTGTAAATCGTTTTGTAAAAGAATCCATAAAAAATGTTTAGATAAAAAACATTAATATAGTGGTTAATTTAAACAAAAATAAAAGAAAAGTATACATAAGTATTATATACGTATTAAATTGCGAGACTTTGGTCGATCTGATTTTAATTTTGTAAAAAGCATACTATTGTTTGATAACTTTTCTAGGTTTTAATCGAGGCATTTTTCGAAATATGAATTTCCGACCTCGATATGATTAAACAAAATATCCATATTTCAAACATTTTTCACTTGTGTATATCTAAAGCGGAAATTCATATTTCGAAAAACGCCTCAATTAAAACCTAGAAAAGATGTCAAAGAATCTTATATTTTTTACAGAATTTAAATTGGACCAGCCAAAATCTCATAATTTTGTAATATCGAAAGCAACTTTCTGTTCAACAAATGATTTGGTATATGGCGTAATTTCCATTATTTTCACATTTGTAATTTTATTTATTCTAGACGGATACAAGTCCAAGGAGTTTATTTATTAATTTATTATTAACTTCATTAACTTAAATGACCTTTCTAACTGCATTAAATTCGGAATTTAAAATGTTATCATGTATGATAAATTGCCTATATAATACTCCTTAGAAAATGACCGATTCGAACCTCGAACGTATAATTTTGATTTTTAAACCCATATAACTCGCTAAAAAAAAATAAAAAATGTTTACATTTTTATATTTTATATATATGCTAGTACTAACTATAGGTGCTTTAATTACATAGATTAATGAAGGAAAAATGATCGGATATACCCCTTTAATACTAAATTTATTGTAAGAATTATTATTTAGAAGTATTTAAATAAAAGTATTTGCATTTCAAGTACAAATATCTATGAAATATTATTGAAAATCCTTTTTTTAAAATGTATTAAAAATTATTCTAAATACTATAAAAGAATATAAATATATTTAATCAAATACTTCTATTTAAATACTTAAAAAGACTGTAACTGATCCGATAACTCATGTTCAAAATAACAAAAATAAAATTGCTAATCCAAGATTTTTCTAAGATGCAAAAAAAAATATATATATATTTATGTATCCATTATTATATTATTAATATTATTTGTTTTGTTTAGCATACATTCATCATTTTTAGTTAAAATTTAAATTTGTAATAATTTAATCTTTATCTTATAATATATTTATATATATAATTAATAATAATGTATAATAATAATAAATAATGTATTATAATATATGTATTTATTACATTTTAACAGTACGTATATATATATATATATATATATGCTCTTGGATCGTTTTTAACGATACTAAATATATGATTATAAATAATAATAAAGCAGGCACAATTATTGTGGAAAAATAGTTGCTTACGACCATTATTTTATAATTGTGTTATTTGCCATCGCGACAAAGTTTACTTTATCATAGGATGTATTTTCTAAATAATTTTGATAATCCAACAAATATTCCGGATCAGAAGGCAGAGACCAAACAGTTGGACGATGAATAGTAATAAATATTATAAAGGTTTTTAAAAAGCATATTTAAATTATAATTAACTGTGAAAAGTTAGAAGCGGCTTAAAACCGGTAACCGGTTATGAGGAGTAGGATGGTGTTTTAAACCAAGAAGCGGTTAACCTAAGAATTAGGATTTGGTTTTTAATCACTTATTTTTAAATATTCGACGATTCATTTATCAATATAATAGTATTTAAAAACTCGCTTAATACCGATTACCTGGTTTCAAAGTAATTTGGTTCCTAACGGATCCATTTACCGATATTTTGGAAGCAATTTTAAGCCATGCCTTAACTATACTAATAATTATTACAGAAGGTGAAATAGATGGTTGAAATGTATATAAAAATTATCACGTAGTCACGAACATATGTGACAAACTAAAAATCAACTATTTAATTTTATGTTATTGAGTATGTATAATGTATATTGTATATTGATTCAATTTTAAATGGGGTAAAATTAACTAATATGTGAACGAATAGAATAATAATATAAAATTCAAAAATGTATAATTTATAATTAACATGAAAAAAATATCTCTTATTTGTTATACTTATTGCTTATGCACTAATATTATGTTCTGATATATTTTTAGATATGAGAATTAGTAATCTTGAAACAAACTTAATATACTATTACCCATTATAATACTGAAAATACATAAAAATACACATTTTACCTGTTTTTCCAGAATTATAATATAATATATATATATGATATATTTATGACAGTAATATTATATTATACATATTATATTAGAAAGAATATTGCGTTTGGGTACAAAGTAAAAACATTTTTTAGCCCATACATTTAAAAAAATAAAATCAAGTTCTTAAATAATTTTATTATTCCTCTTTGATATTTTAGTAACTATATCATCAAATTGAGCATAATATATTGTATTATATATATATAGACATGCTTAATTGAGTTCATATACTATCAAATGACCCTACTTCGATACCATTTTTTGTTATGGAAAGTAGAAAAAGTAGAAAAAGTTAAAATCATGTTTTAAGACTCCTTATTATAAATTCCAATAAATTCAATCTCAAGTTTATAGCTTGAACTTTAGGGCTTAAAATAACCTTGAAAATTTTTTAAAACTTTTTCTATCTGATTTAAATTTAAATAGTATTGACATATTTGTTTTTATTATTATATTTTAAATAAAATAATATAAGTAATATTTTAGCATTAGAAAATATTAATAGTAACATAGTATATAAAATAAAAAACATATTAATTGATCAATTAAATGAATAATGAATAATGTCCTCAAAAATATTATTGTTGATGTTCAGCATTTAAAAGTTTAAAAACTTATGATTGAATGTCCTTATAAAAATTATTTATAGCTTAATAAAACGTATGTATCTATTCTATATAATACAACGATCAAATAGCGTGCTGTTTGACACCCTAGTCATTAAAGTCATTAAACTGCCCATAGATATGATATCTCATTATTATAGGTTCAAGGCCGCAATACGTCAAATCGTAAATTTAATCCTTTGTTTTATAATTTTATTTGTACTATAATCCATTAACCATTCAAAATATATAATACAAAAGATGCAATGTTGCATATGGATGAGCGTAATAATGAACATTGCTGAATACTTAAAATATAGATAAATATTTTATATTAAAGTATGTAAAAATAAAATAAAATAAAATAGAAAAATGTATTATTGTACTTATGGGGCTTTTGTGTGTATTAAATCCACAATTCAGAGATTTCGATTTTATCTCAACTACATATGTATAATAATGAAAAAATTTTAAAATAAATAAATTATTTTAAATAACACTGAAAATATTTCATAATATTCTCTTTCTGGATAATTCTCCAAATAACAAATAACGTTTCTATAAACTCTTCAAATCATTCATGTTTTTGGCAATCAAATATTTTAGGTCACATGTGGAAATATTTATTCAATATTTATTTAGGAGTTACAATTCAAGTCTGTGCTTTGTAGTCCATAGAGTTTAATCTAAGTCATTTGTAAAAGATATAATCAAGTTTTTATTAGATTTTCATAATTGTATAAATTATTACAAATCAAAATTGTATTAATGGTTATTAAACAATCATTGTTAATCAATATGATTTAAAATGGTTTTACTAAACTATTATAAAGAATATTTCTTGATTTGGTGCAAAAAAAGTAATTTTCAGGATCTAAAATAGATAAGATTAAAGAAATTAAATGGATATTTAAGCTGGAATATCATTTAAATTTTCATGTTGTTACATTTATATTATTTTAGTGTTATGATATTTTAATCCCAAAATATGTTTTTTATTTCCGAATAAAATATTGTAGCATAGCTTATTATAAATGATATATAAACTTCTGTCTACTAAAATTAAAACGATCAATATATGTTATGTAGATTGATCATATACATAAGTACCTATACATTTGGATATGTTTATGTATTTTTTTTTCAATATTACTTATCAAAAAAAACACGATATCATTAAAAAATAATCTAATATTTCCACTGAGGCTAAATGATAAAACATAAAAAACTAGGGTCTAAAAAAATGTAATCTAAATGTTTAAGTACACAATAAACATTTTTCTTGATTATATCTTTAATATCGAAAAACCAAAATATTCTTCGGTCTTACACATAAAACGTTTTTAATCTTCTCTGAATTTTGTGTATAGTTTAAAAGGTAACAAAAAAAATTAATTTAAAATTATAAATTGAAAAAATGTTTTCATGAATACATTCAGAATATATATATATATATATATAAATTAAGTTATAGTATGTAAAACTAGAATAAGTTCTAACTATATATTTTCTATAAAGTAATGTATTATTTAAAACAAACAAATATATTAAATAGATAAATTATTATTATAAAATGCTAATAAGTATAATAATACATAATTCGTTAATAAAAAATACTAATGTCATACAAACTAAATCATATTTGTCTTATAAAATATGACGTTTAACATAAAATTATTTTCTTATACAATTAGTTTATATACCTGGGATAGTTAATTGAATTTTATTATAGTTGTACAAATTTTAATGTTTAGCATTTCAGTATATAATGTAAACATTGTTACTTTTAATCTTTTAAACATCAACTATATTTGTCTATACCCAAATTTTTAAACATTTTAGATACATAGAACAAAAACTGGATATTATTGTAAGTGTATTTAGCTTAACGTTTTAATAAATATTTAATACCTATTTTCCTATATATTTCAAATAGAATCACGCGATTTTTCGTGCTCAAAAAATAACTGCATGACTCTTGTTTTGATTATAATAGAATATAATTAAATAATAATCAGTTCGTACATAAGCAGTAAGCCTAGATATAATTAATACAATCTGATATTATCGACATTTTACAAAAAAAAAATATATAATTCTAGATATAAGTATAGGTAATAACAATGTACACATAAAAAACAGAAAAATTATAAAAAATGCTTATTTCGATTATAAAAAATAAAAAATAAATTTTATTTCATTTTATAAAAATAACCACAGAACTATATTATAATTTATTTAACACTTAAAATTCAACCGATTTCAATTTTGAGAAATACAAAATCTTATACTGATACCACGTGCCATACTTAACACAACACAACACAAAGTGTTTGTAAAACCATATAATATAAATAAAATATCTGACGAGACGCAATAGAAATTGTTAGATTTATTTCTAATGTTTAATTAATCAATATTATTGACATAACTATGGAAAGCTGTAACTATATGGATTTATCATAATCTGACTAATATGTTTTTATGATATTTTATCGTTTTCAATTGATGATTTCGTTGTATACATCTGGGTCAAATTGCGTTTTAAAGCAGTGGTTTCTCAATAGTTTACTAATCAAAATATTACGTTTAAGCTGAGTTTGTGAGTCAATATATAAGGAATTCAAAAGAACGATATCAAATAATTAAATATTAATCATATTCTTGAAGATCCGTTACATCATGTGTGGATTTGAAAAATCATCAATATTTTAGAGGATAAGTTAATTTATTTTATAATTATTCACATTATAAAAACATTTATACATTATTAGAATTTTTTTTTTTTAAATATGTTAAACTAATCCACGAAGAATCGATTTTATGATTGTACATCTATTAATACTAATAAACAGATAGTTATTAAAGTAACACAGAAACAAAGGTATTTTCGATAACCTGTTAATAATTTTGATTTGGGTTTTTTACTTCACATTAAAATGATCTATCATGAAAGCAAATAAATCAATGATTATAATTATTACACCATTCAATATTTATACCTTTATATATACTTGGTAAAATTTGACACTTCCGCAGTATAAATTAGTTTCCATAGGGCACTTTCCCAATATTTACCTCTAAAGCTACACCCGTCCTTTGCGTAAACAACTCATATTTCTAGGTAACAATAGTCAATATCAACTTTAGAATATATTGATTCTGGATATTTTGGCTATTTGTAACCATTCTACATTCTACTTTTCAAAAAACACATTTGGACTAACCTTAACAATCGGTACTGCAGGCATAGACGCGGTTCGCCCACGGTCAGTAATGGTCATCGATCTTCGGTTATTGAATACCGATGATCGTTGCAAACTTCTTCTAGGTGAACTTCCAGATGCTCTAGCACGCAATGATCGGCTGGCACCTTGTCTTGTTACTGCCGGTGGCCGTATTGATGAAGCCGTAGAAGATGACCATCGTGAAGGTGACGGTCGTCGGAATCGGTGTTCCAATATTCGTTTCTCCTCCAAGACCGCTTCGGGTGGTGGCTCGTCGTCTGGTCTGTAATCGCCTCCGTAAAACGTCATCGGTGCGGATGTCCTGTGCGCAAAAATTAAATTTTCAATTTAATATAAACAGACTACAATTAACGGCAATCCGGGGCAAAAAATTATTGGTAAAAAGTCTAGATAAATAAATATTCTACAATTAAAATGTTTACCCAACAAAATTTTCAAAAATATATTTTGTTATTATTTATATACTTTCAAAATAAAATTTTTATTTTATGTTTTTCTTTATATTTATTCTATTCTATAAAACCGAATTATGTAACATAGTGTATTCATCTTTCTATATCATATAATTTTTTCAATTGTAATAAATTAATATACATGAAATTAAACAATTATTTTAGTCTTAGTATTCAAATTTAGAAAGTTCAAATCAATAGGCCTTTCTTGTGTAATAGTTGCACCTATATTATATACATATAACCACCACACCGACATTTAAACCTAATACAAATTATGCACACTCTCTTTTTAACCTAGTATAATCTATATAAACATTTTGAGTAAAAATTATATTAATATGATGTTATTCGAGGAAGATTTATACTCAAATAAACGATCAAATGAGAATTATGCTTACTCAAAAAAGTTAAAAGAGACCAATAAAATCGGGTTGATACATAGGGTTTTGTTGAATTAGACTAAAATTGTATAGTATTGTATAAAAAAAATTAACAATTCGCCTAGTTATCCGTCTTTTCTTGACTTCATAAAGACTGAGTTAGTGGAAAAACAAAGAGAGTATATAATTGTCTACCAATTAAATTTAATCTGAAATTGGAATCAACATACAAGATGCTTTATGAGAACCATCAAAATCTCGTCTAGAGAGGTTTTCACGTATACAGACATCGATAAAACAGTAAATGAAGAATATATGTGTCTTCTTTTGAAAGAAGATACATACATGGGAAGAGGAAATAGATTTTCTTTGCAAAAAATGAATGACTTAATCCATATACATTCTACACCTGTTATTACCATTATACACCTATGAACAATATGACGTATATTTCATTATCCGCATTTGTTTCAAATAAAAAAAGCTGTCATCAATCCACAAAACAAAGATGATGAACAGTGCTTCGAGTGGGAATTTATCAAGAAACGTAATACTAGAGATCACAAATATCTTGTAGGAGTAAATTATACAGTGCATGAAGAAAACTATGATTTATCTGGATTACATTTTCCAACTCCTCTCAACGAAATAAAAATATTTGAGAAAATGTACGAACTACAAAAAACTTCAAGCCATCTCGTAAACATTCTACCTATGCATTATATCCATTAAAAATAATTAATGAGGAAAAATAAGAATCTATTGATTTACTTATGTTATGCGTATGATAAAGAATCCCACTACACATACATCAAAAAATTCTCAATACCTACTTGTGAGGACGCAGAAATACATCACGAGAGAGTAATTTTTTGCAAAAAATGTTTTACAAGTTTCGATAATCGACTAAAAAAAAATCATATGGTCCAGCAGCGCTTGATGAACATACCAAAATTTGAGGGTCTCATAACCTATTCTACTGATTATACCGAAAGAAAGTGACACGGTTGAGTTTAAAAGCAGGGCTAAAACACATATGGGTATGTTTCTAGTAAAAATGTATTTATAACACGAATATTTAATAAAACATGATATATATATTTACAAAATATGAAGGTGACTAAATAATACCAATCATATTAAATATAATTCAATTTCTGTTCAATCATAATAATATTATTAATATGCTTATAAGTACTGCTATAGTTACAGAGCAATACATCAATAGTTAATGGTTATAAATATTAATTTAATATAAGCTATTCTTTATAAAAACTATAACTTTTATTTCCATACTTATTTATTATTCAGCCTCAAAAAAAAAAAAAATAAATAATAGTAAAGTAGTTTTCAATATATAGTTTATTTAAAAATTTCAATAGTTTAACATTTTACTTTTAAAATTTTTCGTATATAATTATTACTAACTTTAAATAAAATTAGTAATTGAATATATTTTAGGTAATATTCCATTAAAAAGTGTGTGTTTCTGTTTCAGTAAACTATGTTCATTTTCAAAATTCACTACGAAAATAAATAAATCAAAGAAAGTATACATAATGTCATTTTGTAATTGTGAATAACAATAAAACATTAGTATGGTTAATTATAAAAGAAATTTTGCTAAAAATTACTGAACATTTGTAATCTTATCTAATACAAAAATAATAACTTAAAACATTCTTTTTAACAAATTTAACATCGATATTTCATTATATTTTATTAAATGATAATTTTTAATAAAAAATAATAATATCCTAACAGGATAATTTTTCCTCTTTATTTGTATTATATAGAATTTAAAAATGTATTCATTATTTTTAGTTTATAAGATATAAATGTATAAATTTTACATTCCAAAGACTTGATAATTTATTATTATTTAATAATAAAATAATTTTTTTTTTTTTTTTTATCGAGAATTGTGCTCTATAATTAAATTTTAATCATTTGATAATATGTTAAATATCAATTATTCTGTACTTTTACTATTTTATAAAATTACAGTAGGGACATTTGTATTTTATTCAAAATATAAAAATAAAAATAACAAGAAAATTGAAATTAATCAAAGTCTCATTTATTCGTTGGAATTTAATATTATTTCAATGCTGATGTTTAAATATCAACGAGTCAAAAATTTCATTAATTTTATTATATCATTTTAATCTTATTCCAAATTTAAAAAATCAATTTCTATAATATTATTTATTTTCCAATCATTATAATATTATTATTGGATAATAAAAATATTAAAGTTACATCATACTCTTACGAAATTACTGATTGAAATGTTTTATGATGTATCTATTATATTATAATAATATACGCTTATATTTTGTATTTTAATCATATCTAAAATTTTAAAAATAATACATAAAGAGTAGTAGCTGTGTGACACTTTACAGTATTATATATAAATATATATTTACTATATATATATATATATATTAAATATAAATATACAGTATTCCATTAATTATGTTTATATATTTTTATTTCTCAAATTAATTTCAAATAATATGTGTGCTTGTCACTACTGCCATAAGATTTATTATGAAATTTCACTAAACTTGAAATAACTACCACTAAATTTATTTTCAGATCTTACGAAATATATTTTTAAGTAATGAGATCTCGAAGTAGATCTCACTGATTAGGATTTTAATGGCAGATTTGAATTTAAAATGTATTCAAATTTATATATTTTGTTGAATAATAAAACAATTTAAAAGCATTGCAGACATTTCAAATTTTAAAAAAATTATTTGTTATTGTGGTTAAGTATACAAAATTAAATTTCATGGCAGCCAAGTTGTTGAAAATTTTCAAAAATGATTATGATTTGTTATAAATATATCATAATAATATAAATATACATATGAAAACCATTATACACATTTAATTATTCTCACTCAATATGTTTTTGGCTAATACTTGATAGTACCTATATTATTTATTTCATGCTATATAACTTTATTATTATAATATGTAAAGTTTAAACCTTTCATGACTCTTATAATAATATTATTATAAGATACTTATATATAAAATTATGTAATAATAATATAGTAGTATATTATATTAATTGTATTATATACTTTATAATATTTTTGCATCTTGAAATAATACTATTTTATTCCTGATTGATTAATTTCTTGTCAGTATAGAAGTATAAATATTTAAAATACATTTTGGTTATATTAAGAATTATAAAAAAATGTCGTAATATTATTTAATTTCGTATATATAATCAACTTTTCATACTAGTGAACTAGTATTTTAGTAAATTAACAAAACGTATTATTATTATTTAGAGTAGCAACAACTTTTTATTGATAAATATAAATTACATTTAAATTTTAATTTTTTGCATGGAACAAAACGAAAATTATTTTTAAAAAAGTTTTTTTCTCAGATTAATTTTATGAGAATAACTACTACTTTTCACAGATTTATTATGGAATCCTGAAAACTAAAATATTAAATTTAAAGGGTCAAGTATTACATAAGTCAGAGTTCTATACCTAATATTAACCAATTTATGTTAATTTACGAGTACAAGAGAAAAATGAGGGAAAAAACAATTAATATACTAATTCAGTGAATAATAGTTTCTACAGGCTGTTTAGTGTTTATGTAACATATAATAAATTATATATAGCTGGTAGGTATTAAAAAATCAATAAACTACGAATAAAAAAATAATTAGATAGTTTTACTTAAATATTATAGTTTAGAACTATTTAATGATAATAATATTACGAGTTTAAATATAAATGTTTCGAAAAATTCATTTGATGTATAATTTTATTTTACAATTGTATAATAGAATCCATTAAAAAAAGTAATAATAATAAAATATGATAAACTCACATTGTATCAAAGGAATATTTAATCAGAAAATATACGCTGATTTATAAAAGGTGGATTTGGAATTGTATATTTTTAGATTGTTTCATTCTGTCCCTAAGACTAAGAAATAAATTATTATCCATTTCAATATAAAACGTTGTAAACTACGGGTTTATTTATGCTAAAATTTATATTCGAATATAATATACGAGTATATTATAATTTTATAAATAATACAACAATAAATAAATAACATTTAACCCAAAGATTATTTTCAGAAAATATACAGTAAATTTATCAACGAAAATAAATATAGAGGCTCCAGCAAATGTTTGCTCTGTTGACTGACCATTTAATTGTCATTAATATGTTTGTATATACCTATCTTTCATCGCTAAACAATATTGCTTATTACAGTAAATCGTTTTTAGCATAAATTACAAAACCTATAACATTTAATTTTTTAAAAGTTTAACTTTTCTGTAAAAAAATATCCAATCTTTATAAAAATATTTTACTGCATAAAATAATTAAATCGCCAACTATACACAATGAGTCAAATTAAATGCCATTATTTTGAATGAACATTGAAGATTTTTGATGAATTTACAATTTACATTAACCAATTATACTAAACCTCTGAAACTTGTTTTTTAGTGGACTAATGTGTATATTTAAAATTAAAGGTGATAATTAAATATTACAAGCTTAATGTTGAATTGTATACGTTTGTATATTATATATATTTCTCCATCCTCTTCCCACCCCCACAAATGGAATTTGAAAAAAAAAAATTTCAACCAATATTTAGCACATAATTTAAATAAATTTAGAGAAATTTGTACGATATCCGAAGTATGAGAAAAATTTATTTTAGTATTATAAATTATTAAATTAATAATAATATTTTACACAAACAATTAGAAGATTAGTGTTGACTCTTGAGTGTATTAGGTTAAATATAATAGTTTTTGAATAGAGTTAAAGTTTAAAAATACCAAAAACTTTACGACATAGATAAAGTTCTTCTTTATGCATTATTATAAATATTTGATAATTCACTATATGTATAATTAAATACATCTTGAATAATTTATATTTGCGCAAGACATAGTTTTGGAAAATTATCTTATAATAACATGATATTATGGCTACATATAATTCCTTCTCACTTATCATTCGTTATTGTAAAAAATAATAATGGTCTTTAAGGATTTGGAGTATTCTATTAAACCGTTTCAGGTTATTTTATTTTAAGTATAATATCTAAAGTCCTATCAGCATATTGTTATACAATATTACATAGGTAATATATTATATCTTTTAACAAAATCATTATTAATCATATAATATTATTGACACGATTTTCTTTGATTAACAGTGATAATTATAGAATATTTAAAAGCTTAGTTTGGATCTGTAAATCACTAACAAATTTTTGTTGGTAGTAGTTAAGAACATATATTTTTACCTTCTCCACATTTAAAAAAAACCATTATTATTATATGGTTTAAAATGTTGTTGTAATTCTAGAAAAAATTATCTAAAAACTTAAATTATTTAAAGATTATATATTTTACTATTACATGTAGATACGTTATTCATTTTAAAAACATTTTTTTTTACAGTTTATTATACTGAGCTCCATACAAAATTGTTTTATCAATTTATCATAATAACGAAACCAAGGAGCTATTTACTCAATAAAAATCGTAAATAAATCATACATATATTAATTATTAGATAGATACATGATGTAATTTAACACCATCCGTTACATAACCAATCACTAGCCTCTCGAATGTTTAAGAATTTTTAAGAGATTATATAGGCAAGTTAGACTTATTAGCCATATAGACCACAGACCATTTTTCTGAAAACTGTGTTTTTTTGTGAATACAATTATTGATTTTAGTGTTTGCAATAATACAGCCGTAACATTATCTGCTATACACATGCCTAACAAATTACTAGTCATAGCAAAAATAGGTACTTATAAAAAAGCTAATTAAAATTTTTTATTGATATTTGTATTAAAATTATCCGTCACGTCTATAAATAAAATTAATAATCACAAAAAAGTACATGAAAATTTTTGTTTCAATAATTATAGATGGCATCCATATAGACCTGATAATCTCTTGTGTCAAAAAAAAACTGAACTGAATTATCAATTGGCAATGTTAAACTCATTTTTTGTTTATTTACGTATCTTACGTATCTTTATAGTATTGTAGCAATATTTTGTACATTTTTTTAATGCACAATAATATGATCGAATTATGTACGAAATATTGGGGGGGGGGGGTGAAATGTCTAAAATCAAATTGTGGGAGGGGGACTGGGGAATTGTTTGTTAATTTTATAGTATCATAAAAATGGTGAAATGTTAGTATAATATACAATTTTAATAATAATCACAAAACAATATTAAAATTTTATAGAAATTTGTATTTAATTATTTTTCTATTGAGATTTTAAAAAATCAATCTGTAGGTAATAAAAATGTTTTGTTCCATTGGATAGATTTTAACACTAATTCCATAAAAAACCCAATATGTAATTATTTATATATGTTAATCATAGTGTTTTGGAAATATTTTTCCAGAGTATACGCTTATTTTAATTTTAACAATTTTATTTTTACTATGCATATACGCTAAATAGTAACCTAGTAAACGAGTTACATCGCATACCCGCGTATACCCCACTACTCACTAAAAAACCAACTCTGATATAGAAATATGAAATATCTGAATATACAATATATAATATAATATTGCTATGAGTATAAACCAAAAGAGTATATAATATAATAACTAACACAAAATTTTTGAAAATATAACAATGTATACTGAGTATTTAAAACCAATAACCAAAGAATATTTTTCAATAAAAGATATGTCTAAATAATGGTCGGATTATAATGTATTATTTGTGTTTCTTTATTTTTATTTATTTTTGTTAACTTTGAAACTGCAATAAGTTATTGTTATTATTCATGCCTAATTAATTAATAAATAATAATTCCATGACTATATATTACCTTATATTTTTGCAATGCTCTATTTAAGTATAAAAATATGTTTTTAAATGATAATATAACAAGTAAAAAACTAAAATATTAGACTGTACACATTGTAAATTATAAATTTGCTTTAGACCTAGTCTCGTTATAAATTTTAGACTTTTAAATTTTATTTTTATTATTATTATAATTACTTTTAAAAATACGAGTATATCTATAAAGTATTCTTACCAACTTCAGTAACACTATAAATCAATAAATAATGTACACAAAGAACAGTAAATGTATGATGAAGAGTCTATCCTGTAGAGATTGAACCATACAGAATGTCTCGACCATAAGTTATAGCCTATAGGTGTATATGACTCGAATTATAATTTATAATGGACAGAATGTATAATTCGTCATATTACCTCCAGCCTATACTATGATGTTATATAAACGAAAACAACACGTTTTAAGACCTTTTCTTTTGGGAACCATATATTATCATAACACTTTATTACTACCCTTCTCACGAATACTATATACACATAAATAAATAAATGTCCTTGAAAAAAGCAAGCCTTCGTAGTAAGATAGGTTGACAAGTAATTTTATGTGATTAACGTGTTTTCATTTTTAAGTTAAAAGTTATAATAAGTCAGTTAACACATATTTAAAATAAATACAAAAATAATGGTTTCAGTAGTAAATACATTTTCCAGAAATAAAATAATATAATGTAAACATCCAAATAGATTTAGTACTATAAATCGTTTACATTTTAAACTTAAAAGTATGAATAATATAAAATAAATAGATTTTACAAAATAACTAGTATTTTTTTCATCCAAATTACAAATTTGTAAAGATATATATTTATAAGACATTTAAAAATTTTTCCACATGATCTATTTAGAACATATTTAACCACAAGCCGAATTTTCTGCCTCAAAAATGGGTTAACAATAATTTTCTTTCGCCGTTTTCCAACCACTCAGTTTTTGATGGAAGTTTTTAAAAATTTTATCTTAGTACTGGAATTTACCCAATTCAAACCACCCATGCGTTTCATTAAAACAACTTCCAAATTATAGTATGGTCTAGTAAATATAGAGACTATATTATTAAAAAAATAAGCCATTAAGAAACCGTACTTTTTAATAAGTAAGATGGAAAATATTTTTGTTGCTATAAAATATTAAACATATATAAAAATTCGTTAGTATTATTTGAAATTGATACTTTAGAATACAAAATTTTATTGACTAATTTATGGTATTTTAATTGACTGTTACCTTCTATTAGTTTTTTTTTTTTTTTTTAATAATAAATCAATTGTATTTGCTATTTAAAAATAAATTTTAAATATACCTATTTCACTTTTCAATTAATTTTTAAAAATTTAAGAATTCAGACTTTTTTGATCTTATCCACAGAATATATGTGATAAAAAAAAAAAATGAAAATAAAACCTAATTATTGCTCATTGATCAGTTTAATAATATATTCAAAACAACTAAACAATAATATTCAAGAATAGTTAAATTTTAGACTTTGAGCATAGCTAAGGAGCTAGTTTGGTTTAACAATGTTTATTGTTTTTTTGTATAAAAATTTTCGATTACTAGTCTTATTCCTATCGTTACATGCTTCCCCATTTTCGAGTATAAAATTACATCAAGTTAGTAAGAAAGGTAATTTAATTTAATTTTTTTTTTTTCATTAGTTTTTTAATGAGTAAGGAATAAGTACCAAAAAATGATAAAAAAAACCACTAAAATTTCAATATAATCAAATCAATATTTATTTATTTATTTGTAATTTTGAAAATAATGATTTTTAAATCGTAAAATATACACCGAATGTATAAATAAGTACTTAATTCAGATTAAATTAAAAAATTTTATTTCGAAATTTTGGGCTATTCATAGAAATTTTAGATTTAGAAGTTTTTGACTTAAAAAAAGTAATTTTGGGTTTTAATTCTGGAAATTTTACGTAAAATTAAATATACGTTAATCCGATTAAATTTTTAAAAAATATTGAAAATTCATTGTCATAATTCTTTATGGCCATTTAAATTTTATTGAAAAAATTATAGATGTTGAAACCAATAAGTCCAAAAAAAAAAAATGCATAATATACTCATTACTTAATATCATTTTTATATACCTACTTAATATAATTTATAATCTAAGGTTATAGTTTTAGTAAATGAATTATAGTTAATTATATTTTTAACTCAATTATTTTTAACGAATTATATACAACGTTTATGATAAGTATGTATTGAATTATATAATATAGTTTATAATCTGAACTTGGCTAATTACTTGAAAAAATTTATAGCTAATACCATACACAAAGTACTTAACATTTAATATATATAGAACTCAAAATATGTTTATTACTTTTGGTTAATTACCTCCAGCCCACCACATATAATGCTATTGATAAAAATTATACTTGTTATCTGTATTTTGATATTCATTCCTCTCTGTTATCATAATATTATATTGGAATACAGATTCTGTTATTTTAATTTTAACAATCGTAAACTGTAGAGTTATATTTCTGGCTCAATTCTTCATACAGAACCAAAAGCCAAACTTTAACAAATATTTTGCATAATTAAATATAATAAATATTTATACAGTTTTAGTTATTGTATGTTTTCTTATTATATTTTTAAAAGTTTTATTGATTTATTTTCTTTTAGTTCAGATTATTGAATTCAAAATGTTGCAAAATTGAATGTAGTACTTATTTTGTTGTAGAAATTAATTTACTAATACTCGTATATCATGCTTATATTTTATGTACCTGTAACATAATTATGTTTCATTTTATAAGTATAGTTCTTCAAATGTTAAATAAATTTAAGAAAAATTACTGTATTAGAATATAAGGAAATTATTTTTAATATAAAACGTATCATAAAAGTATAGATTTGTAATAGATACCTTTAAAATTTATCGGTGTATATATATATAGATACATATAAATTGCAAAATATTTATACTATTCCTTAAAGTTTCATACAAACCATTTATTTTAGTTAAAAATCAAATACGACATATAGTTTAGTGCGATAACTTATAAGTATAAAATAATTTAAAGACAACAGGTTATATTTATATTGATATAAATAACATACCTACCATGTTTATTTTTTTATATTGTTTGTCTATTTTCTATATATTTTATATTCTAGTTTGTATAAATTAAATAAATATTACTGTGTCCAAACACGAGGCAATTATATTTGACATAAAACGTTCCTCCAAAGTATACGTTTATATTGTATATTTATGAAATACCTATATATTTTACAAATTATAGTATTCGTCAATTTCTAAATTTACTAAACATATTTTATGATTATTATTTTGATTTTGTTTAACTCTATGCCATGTGATTGTTTAATTATGTTACTATTGTATCGATGATTTTAATATATAAGAAATAAATCAAAGAGTTCTTACAACATCTCGTTAGTTTTTAATAACCAAAATAGAAACTGAATTGAACTAAACTTTTAATAAAATACACTGAATGTATACCTATTTAATAATAATACTTATGTACCTTTATTAAATTAAGCTATTCTAAATAAATATTATATTTTATATATAAATAATTATTGAATTACATTTATATCCACTTTTTTACTTGTTGAATATACTGAATAATATTATTAATATTAATAACTATGTATATTACACCAAAACTCCTCTCAAAATATTTTTTTCAAATACAATGATTTTTCATTGCTTTCAAATGCCTTAAATTCACCAAAAGTATCCTATCACATAAAAAAAGTGCATTCGCCACTATTGACGAGCGAAGAGTACTTTTTTTAAAATACAATTTTTTAACAGAATATAATTAGTACATTCTGGATTAAAACACTAGAGTAGAAAAAAACAGAATTAAAATTAATCTAAATGGCAAAATTAAACAATAATTATTCAAATTATTATTTCTTAATTTAGAGTTAAAATTTTATTCTATTATCATCGCCTTTGTAAATTTTTCAGTTTAAAAAATTTATAAGATTCAAAAACCTAAATGTTTTTCACGATTTAAATTGAACCTTTTCCAAAATCTCATTTTAAATTAAACACGCATGTGCCAAAAGTGTAAATATAATAAAAAAAGTAGAATTAAAAAAAATAAATACAGGAGTTTAGTACCTTTTTATTCTTATTATTATTATTGTACTGTTGTAACTACGAATATTAAAAATAAAAAATTGATAACTTTATATAAAAAAAAAGTGAAACTCACAAACCACTTTAGTACTAAGAAAAGTGTAAAAATTGTGGAATAATAATGAAATTTCTTGATAAAAACCATATCAGTGTAAATCAAGTGAGTTTAACATTCCTATTAATAAGTACTCAGTGTCTAAAAACGTGACAAAAATCAAGATGTATAAAAGAAATGCATTCGTGTGTCATTCTTCCACAATAAAAAGATTTTCCTTTTCTCCATAAATTCCTTCAAAATTAAAATAATTTCAAATTAATTTTTTCTACGTAAATTATTGTTCCAAAATCATTTACCATTATCCAGGGTTCACCACAAAGAGATTTTATAAATTTGCTGATCGTATAATATCTCATGAAGGAAAATATCCCCAATTTGCTTTTATTTAACAGATATAGCTAAATTGTTCACAACACGAAAAAATCAATGAACCGAATTGTTTCTCAAAAAAATAGAAACCAGTAAGTTATATACCCTCATATTTCCTGAAACATTTTTTTTATTACATTTTAGAAGTGTATATAGTTTTTTGAATATTTATACCTATATGAAATATTACATGATAAACTATACTGATCTTATATCAGTCTACAATTGATATATTTTAAAAATAAAAATAATAATAAAGTAAATATCTTTTTGCCTAAATAAATATACCTATTGTAATTTAAAATAAATAAACCTTATATTTGGAGAAAACAAACAATATTATTTACATATATATCGTTTTTATATAAATTGGTCATTGTATATACATTGCATATTTGATATACGTAGAATACCTTATTTTTTGTTGAAGTAGTAATACTATGGCTATATTAGAACTTTAATATATAGTATCTCTTTTGTTAATTTTATACAAAAATCTCTAAAAAAAAATAGGTTTTTGATATTTTAATACCTATAAAACGACATTTATTCTATTTCTATAATATTTTCTTATCTGAATTACATATACATCTTTATTTGCACTTTTAGATTTGAATGAACCTAGTGGATTTACAATAATATTTATTATTCTTTTTGCTGAAACAACTTTTCGACCAGAAGACTAAATCTAATCATTAGGTATGTGTAATGTTTATATTTTAATACTATTTTCCGGTAGCAAATTTAATCAGAATGATGCCTACATTTAATGAGCATTTTTTCAAATTTTAAAACAAATTTATTATACTATAGGAGTGGAGATAACTTAAAATATTGTATTAAAAAATAAATAGTAATTACTTATAACTGTATTTTTGTTAAATCCAATCATAGTCTAATGAATCTGATAATTGTATAAAAAAAAATATTACTAGAATATTTACGTTGTTTTTGAAACATATTTAAAATAAAACAAATTATATAATTTACAAATGTTGTTTTCTTAATACTAGGCTACATTGTTTTTCAGACTTATTTACCTCAGTGTGGTACCTAATATAATATAATACTGTTTGTAAAAAGAAGTAGGTATACAATATAATTAAAACTCTTTTGCCAGATTTTTAATAATTATCTATTTTCATTATTGACATTATTCAAAAGCTCCAAACAATATATTTTTAAATTTAATTTTAAATGACAATTTATCATGTTTCTCCAACATTTATAATTTAAAAAAATTTTTAAATGCTGTTGGTGCCCATTTCTTTTTGTATAACTTTTTTTTATTCGTATATATTATGTAGTATTTATAAGTCTCACTCCATCATAATTATTTCATCGAAAACTACATAGGTAAGAAAACAAATACAAAAGTGAAGTGAGTGCTAAACCTGTATCACTAAAACTGAAAACTTAATCGATCGAAATTAATACTTACGTTTTCAGCTCCTGATTCATGCATGAAAAATACTTTTCATTACTACCATTTACGCATAAATCCTGCATCGAAAATGTGTGTTCCCGTTGGAAAATTAAAAGTTTTACTACGTATACCCAAATTTATCAAATATATTTACTTAAAAAAATAAATGTATATTTATATATACAAAAATACATTAAAAAAAACATTCAAATATTGGTTAAAAATTTAAGAATATACGGTAATTCATGCAGTTGTCTGAGATGCGATATACGCCCTATATTTAAAAGATTTTGAATAGAACATTTTTATGAAATTTTAAGAAAAATAAGAATCCAAAAACTCAAAAATATTTAAATATATTTTTTAAGTAAATTAAAAATCATCTTATTATATATATATTATCTTATTATATTTTTAATTGTTTTGAAATTACGCTATTTTTTAGAAACTATGTTTACGCATTTTTCATTTTTATCAACTTGAGAATATTGTATTAAGATGATATAAAAAATAAATTGTAAAGAGCAGAATTATCTAGTGCGATTTGTGATATAGGTATTGGTTTTTACACGTTCTATGCACTAATAAAAAAAACCCCGGGAAAATAAGTCGATATTTTAACAGTTAAATATGTAAATAGCATATATCGAAAATCGACTACACCGGTCGCTAAATAATGTTTCGTATTCCTATTAAGTTTAGTTTTTCTATTTAGTCTATTTTCTATTAAGTTGGTGAAAACTAAAAATGGTACCTAACGCGAGTTCTTTATCGAAAAATCGTCGGTTTCGTGTTTACCGTGTATGGAAAATATTTTATAGGGCTTATTCACTGTGATAGAAAAAAAAAAAAAAAAAAAGAACATTGGCCATTTGCGGTATTGTCCATTACATACGCCCAGCGTGTAACGAGATTATATATATTTTACTGTGGAACGGACAAAGTTACGTTTAATTACCTGTAAAACGCCATCATTTACGTGAAAATATGTCAAAAACGTTCTATACGATCGAAACACTATCTGCGTACAACGTACACGTATTATAATAATAATAATTATTATTGTTAAATTATAATATTAATATTGTCAAATACACAATGTATTCGGTTAGCAAACTGTATGGTATACGCACGACACTCGCGACGACCGGAAAAACGATCGGCGACACGAAACGTCTCGGCCCGCGGAACAGACGCTACTGGCCGCGTGCGCGACATCGCGACAGCTTCTGTTTAGACGTGCTCGTCGTCGACGGTAAACGGCACGCGCGGTGTACCGGCTGCGAGAGTGGAACGGGGCGGAACGAGTGCACTGGGTAGTTACATCTGCATAGATATGACGCGTAAACACGTACACCGATAGCCGGAGAATACGATATCGTCCAGAGACGGCCCGGGTCGTTATAAATACTACGGGTTACGGGCATACCCAACAGCGTGTCGTTATCGTTATCATTGTCCAAATAATTTAAAATCTACATTAAAATATAACGCAATCGTCTGTATTAGTAAAATAAAAGAGGAGACGGTTAACTCCGAAACACAATTTTAAACAAATTAATGTCCAAGGTTATGGATTTGTAAAAAAAAAAATAAATCGAACGATAAAATATCAAGGGTGATAATGGGTTGGGTTAGGTTATAATATAAGGTTTTAATAATATTCACGACAAAATGAGTGGTATGGTAAATAAAAAATATGGCTTTAAGTTAAAGACGTTCATCAGCGTTATTAGATTTGCAAAATTAACAAAATAACTATTACTAGACAAATTTATTGGCATTACTATCGACAAAACATTACTAATGTATTGTGATTTTTTTACTGTATAACTGTGTATTTTTATTTTTGATTTATAACCATGTACCTAAACGCATGAACTATAAAAGCATACAATTTCGAAATCTATGTAAATTATAATTTAATTTCAGACATTTTTATTTTAATTTATATGATAACATTCTCTCGTAGGTTCATAATGATAACAACACACTATCGAGTACCGTAACCCGTAGTATTTATAAAGACAGCGCTTCTCATATTATATAATTTTTCATCAGTATCGTACAAGTACTACTGCTATCACATATCAATTTGACTTATGGAATCGGTTAAAAAACGAAATTCAAACATAATATTCTCTATTCATAATTTTATTTAGTTATGGAGTTGGAAACAATTTTCATTCAGTTTTACTTCAGTCCAAGGTGAATAAACTGAGTTTCGATATATGTTTTATGTATTTTTTCTCAGTTATTGTTTTACCGTTTTCAATAGGTACCTGGTGGCTATTTGTTATTATTATTAACATTGTATTTTCTTCGTGTACAATAGGTACTTTCATTTATTGAAAAATAAAAATAAATAATACATACAAATAACACATACAAACTTAAGTGACACATAATATAAATTAAAATATAATTCTGTTAATTTACGTTAATTTATTTAATTATTTAATATTGATGAAATGTTAACTGATAAGTATTAAGTGATATAATTTAGATAGCATGTTGTGATAACTGATAAGAAAATAATATAAGATTAAAGGCACTATCTCTAGACGCTCTAGACGCATTGTCTGGGAATACTTTTTCAAAATCAATATTTTTCTTTCTATTTTCAAACTTAGAATTTGGTATAATAATATTTTTATGATTAAAAATGTTAGACTATCAAATTTTCAATATGTTGTTATTATCTAATAAAACTTATTTATAAAAAAATATACCAATATGATAATTAATATAAAATACCTACACAATACAAAAATTATTGAAAAAGTATAAAAAAAACTTTTACGTAAATCGTAACATTGAAACTGTCAAAAGTATAAACATAAAAGAGAGTACACACCATGTAACGGACGTAATCACCTTGATCGATTTATTTTAGACAAATCAACGAATTAAAAACTTTTTTTCAAAACTAAAATCTGTTTTTCCGATGCCAGATTGTTTGTCTAGCTTTTAGATCAATTTATACGTCGGTGTTGCGTCTTTTTAACGAAGGCGAAGATTTAAAATAAATTATAATATTGTTTACATTATCTATTTATAGTTTATCGTTACCTATGTTATGTATTACATTATAATAATATCTCAAGAGTGTACTACATATATGTAGCAAAGCAATTTAAATTACAACTACAATAGATTTGAATTTAAAATTAAAGTATAAACATTTATTTTCCACTGTGTATGTTTCATGCTAAAATATTTTATTTCAAATTTAGTACGTAGTAGGTAAAACTGAACATTGTAAACTGACCCTTATATCAGAATGACCATGGGTTCTATTGAAATAGGATTATCTCGTTTTTTAGTTGTACACCCTGATATCCGGACAAACTTTGAACGGGAAGATTTTTGTCCCTTTTTATTTAAATAATAATAAATCATTTTTATTTGATACTGCGAAGCTATAGAAAATTGGAAATGTCAACAAAAATGTATTTATTTTTGTAGATTATAAAAATAGGTACCGTGAAAAAATATTCAAAATAATAGTTATTATATTTTTATCAATTTTATGGAAATGGTCATTTTGTACTCTTTATCATTTTTTTAGAATACTGTACAGTGAATACAAATAGTAGATACTTTATTCTACATGGGCTGAAGTTTAATAAAGTACACTTTATTTATTTTAAAATTAAATTAATAATCCTGAATACAATTTGAACGATTTGTATTAAATATGTCATTAAATTAAATGCGATGAAATTTAAAGTATTATATTATTTAAAGAGAAATATAAGTATATAATATTAATATAATGGAAATATATTTCAAAAATCTAATAAATATAAAGCTTGTATGAAAAATGTATAACACGTACGAGAAAAAAATTATATTACCAACAAACACATTTAAAATATTTACTATTATAAAGTCTTCACTAATTTATCTTACAATAAATGCTAGTAGAAAATTTTAAAAGTTTTATAAAGAAAATTGATACTTGTATAAAAACAATAATAATTATATTAATAAATTATCATTTAAATAATTTAAAAAGGGTATTATAGATTGCTGCCTAAATAGATAGCATGATGTATAGGAGATAGGTTTATCTAGATATGGTTCTTGGTCCACTGTGGACTATGTTTGTTCGTTTTCGGTTAGCTGATGACTAGAGTACGGATGTTAAAACACTATAAAACATTAAAAATGTCACATAAAATATAGAAAAGAATCACTAAAAATCCTAAAAAAGACCCCAAAAATCTTAAAAAAGCCCTAAAAATCCGAGAAAAAAAACACGAATAATTAATTATCAAAATGCATTATTTATGTTAATTCTTATCTAGATCATATCTGTAAATTAAATATTATAAGATAAAACTGATATGATCTATTCTTGCAGTTAGTATGATGTAAAATAAAATATATTAACCTTGACATATACTAAATACATTTTTTAAAACAAAATACTAATAATGAACAAAAATTACAAAAAAAAAAAATTTTAAATAATAAAAGACCTAAAAAAGCATTTTAAAAGTAAAATATACCCATAAAAGCTTTAAAAAAAAATTTGCTAGAAATTCAAAAAATTTCAGTGTATTCATTCTACGTAGTATGAAACAAATTTATAAATATATATTAATATTGGACCAATACAAAAAAAAAATAAAAATCCTATAAAATCCTAACCCTCCTAACTCCTCCTGTTGGTACACCGATATCAGGTTGGCTGGTCCATGGTAGTCTGTTATGACTAGGACACGAACTTTAATGCCTACAACATAAGAAAATGTTTTTAAAAAAATACAATTTATTGCCGTTAAAAAATGCCACAATATTAAAAATACCCCAAAAATGTTTAAAAATGTATTTAAATTCAACGAATAACAATTCCGAGCAGTTTCGTATAATATTATTTAAAAAATATATAAATAATTTACATAACATTGTTGGGGTTATATACTGTGCTGACTGTACTTCTATGTACACGGTTGAGGGTCGCTATCCATACACTAGTCCCATATTTCTGACATCTTATATCTTATATATATATATATATATATGCATTCCGGGCGCCACTATTAATTTTTGGCTAATGGAAACGTAGTTATCTTCTATTACTTATCCAGCATTGGATTACAGTAAATAAACATAGCAATTTGGAGTGTATGGTGCATATATTTACGAACGATTCGTTTTTAATTATTATCACATTTACAGTATTGGCTATAATTCACTCGGTTACAAATTTACACGGATAAAATTCCTTATTAAAGCTAGTTACACTATGTGGATATTGTAATTAATGGGACAATTCATAAAATTTACACAGTGATGTGAATTGCAATCTTAAGGTTGGGACATAATATATTAACAAATCTTTTGTTATTTCTGTATTACATATATATACATTTTACTTGAATTATTATTTTGTTTTAACATCTTGTGTTATTTTGACTTTTCTCGTGTTTAGTAGTTACGTTGTCGAATTGTTCCGCGCCTGGTGGTTTCGGTTGATATCACCCGGTCGGGATGTCTTACCGTGTAAAATGATACAGACGAATGCAGAAGACATTGACGTGACAGGGAGCCTCGGAAGCGTCGTCGCAATAGTTACCAGAACTACTCCGGAGCGTACCAGTGGGCGAGTACCTCTGAAGGCCGAAGGATTTGTGTACACGGACGATTTTCGATCACGATCTGGCCCATACGAGTATATTATAACCCGTTCAGTTAATCTGCGCCCTTGATGACCGTTACGTTTTTAAATTCTTAGGGTCTGGTCAAATTTCGGAAGCACAGATATGTTGTCTACATAATTTTATTTTTTTTTTTTGAGGTTATACACCCGGAAAAATACTGATTACCCAATAATAACCATGATAATATAAAAGTCGCACATTTTTCAATTAATATTTTTGAACCCCCAATCTGGTCAAACGTGTGACGTCACCAAAGACGCAGATGAACTGGACGGATTATACACGAACGGTACCAGTGGCGTAACCAGGGGAGGGAGAGCCAGAAGGTCCATGGCCCTTCCCATGGGCCTTTTTTTTATAGCAATTTTATATGATCTAATTTTAACAATAGTAGCTTTATAATTATAGTATAAGGTCTATGGTTTATTTATTATTAACGTACTTAACGCATGTTTTCACGATAAGTCTAATTATGTTTTTTATTATCTTATCAATAACAAAAACTTGTGCTTATTAAATTCAGTAACCAAGTTTCTTTAGGTTAACCTCGATAATATGTGAAAAGCAAAAGATATTGTATCATCTATGTATACATAGTCATAGATAGCCATTCTAATATTTAAATCAAATTCTAATATTCAAGTTCTTATTTATTGAACTATTAAATGTGTATAAATTATCAAATTAATATCTATATAAGTATAAATCTAAAGTAACATAAGAGTTAAGCTTGGCGTTAGCTAACATAAATAAAGATGAGTTAAACTATAACAATATATAGAAAGATATTTTGTTGGAAATTTCTAAAAGATCTCCCAAAAGGATGCAAATGTTAGATTTGACACAATAAATAAAATGTATTTTGCCTAGTTAATTAGTTTATTTTTCAGTTTTTTATTTAAATATTAACATTATGTTTATTACATATTATTTATTTACTATAATTAATTAGTTATTAATTATTATGTTACCTAAGCATTAAGCATTCTAGTAATTAGTAAATATTTTATTAATGCTAATATTACTTTTTTAAATATGTATAATATTAAACAAAAATGTTATTTTAATTATGGTATTTATTGGCCCCCCCTTGCTTAAATCCTGGCTACGCCACTGAACGGTACCGTCCATTTCCTTCGTAAATCACCACTGTCCACTACGTATTTACATTCAAGTCCCGTGACTACCCCACACGTAATCCGCCATGCCCGTATCGTAACCGCCCGCCATCCGGTTTTCCGGCCACACGCCTCTGACCACATCCGTCGTAAAACCGTCGCTGCTGGTGATCCTTATTTCTCGGCGCCTGTTGTGGTGACGGTCGATTATTGAAGTCGTCTTTTCGGTTGTCGACGCGACCGCTAGATTGCGATACATATATGGTTGTTTTATGTAATATCCATCTCGTTGTGGTCATGCCTCGATTATAAATTCTAATAATTAGGTAAGTATCATTATCATTCGTTATAACTTTGGTACAAATACGCCCAAACAGCCATTATATATTTATTAAATATTTACTAAATATTTCAATTTTAAATCCAATATTTATTAACATTTGTTTTTCATTTCTTATAAATTTTTAAATATTTTACAAATATTTCACAAATATATTTTGAACCAAAAACCAAAATTTATTCATGCAATATTAAGAATTAACAATTATTATATATTTTTTTTAAAAAAAAAGTAAAAAGAAAAAAACGTGCAAACTATCATTTCCATATTTTCATGAATGGGTCCATCATACGGCAGATAACACACGCTGTAAATTTCGCATCAAATTTATTTTCCTAACCTGGGCTTCAAACTTGCAGATCTAAGCATCAAAGACAGACGTATTAGCAACAGATCTACTACCTATTAATGAGTGTGTAAATGGAATATCGGGTATTTGTAACAATGTGAATGTATAATATTATAAAGGCAGGTAGGTACATATTATAAATGTTATCCGTGTCCTAATTAACTCTCCAAACTACTGGTAGTTGAAAGCTGAAATTTTAAAGAAAAAAGAAACCGGCCTTTTATTTCAGTTCTAAAAAGGTATTTCTATTTATAATTATTATTATTATTATTATTATATTATTATTAAGCTGTTCAGTTATTCGAATAATTATTATACTACCATCCTTCCTAATAATAAATATTTCTAGTTCAGTAGGTACCCACACAAATAGTTATTTAACAAATAACTCAAATAAGTACTTTTATTATATTATATTTTGTCAATTATTGATGACTGAGCAGTTCAAACACTATTATATTTATTGTGATGGGAGAGTGGTGATGGTGGTGTTAAGGCACGGAAACTTCTTACTGTGTCAATATTGTATTATTATATACATATGAAATATTTTTACACATTAGGTTGGCTTCACGTGGGAATCTTACTATACACGTTGATAGTTTATATAGCGTACATTTAAACTACCTATATTAACCTAAATAGAACATTTAACGGTCGATACTAATATACAACAATATAGGTAACTACGTATTTTTAAAATTTCACGTAGACAAAAATTAATTATTATAAACATAAAGTAATATATATAAATCAATAATTCAAGTACGTTTATTAAACTATTTGATTCTATAACCCCCTTCCCTTAAAAATTAATTTTGAATAAACATCTATGAAAGATATTATAATTGATATATTGTATTTCAAACAACTGAAACTCAAAATAAGTATCGGTCAATGAGAAATGATTTGAAATAAACATTGAATTATTTTAATAAAATTGTAATTCATAATTGGTCTTTTATTTAAATTATTTTTTATATTTATTTAACATTGAATTATAATTTGAAATTCAATTTTATAGTTTTCATTTAAGAAAAATAATAATTAAACATTTATAAGAGTATTAAATAAATATATTTACTTGGATATTTAATAAATATTTGTAAATAGTTGTTTATTAAATATTTCGTTTTAAATGTAAAAACTGAAATATATATTCAATATTTAATAAACATTAAAACTTAAATATTTGTATTTCAATCAAATTCCAATGGTTATACAATGATTATAATTGGAAAATGCTATTTGGGACATTAAATTACCGAGTTTTAAACCATTAAACCATTATAGTTTGTAAGATACAAAATAACGTACTAGGTATATAATTTTGTGATAAGTTGTGATAACACCACGGCATACTTATATTTAGCGAATAATGAACTATCGAAATAACCTCGGAAAATCAAACGATTGCATACGGCTTTGTTTGTAATTTTGTAATTTCAAATGTATTTTTGTAAAGGTGCAAACAGTATTTTATTCTCAACATTTTAATTTGATCACAATTTTAGTTTGAATTTTCGACAGTAAATATATTAGATATATACACCCTGTACTAAAAAGTAATGACGGTATTGGAAAATAAACGCCTGAATATATAACGTCTGTTAAATAAATAGTTTATATTTTAAACAAAATAATATGTAACTAAGACAAAAAAAGCCAAAAAAAAATGGTATCATTGCATCAAAATTGAAGATAAATAACGTACATATCATTTATTTAAATACGTTTACAATTGTGTATGCAATCACGTTATGATTATTATTATATTATAGAGGTTATGGTATTTCGATAAGAATAAAAATTGGATGTTTAAAAATGTAATTTTTTTCTTAAGACGGCGTCTCGTATAGGCAATTCAGGTACATTGTTGTCCACCGGGTTCATACTTTCAGGCCCGGTTTTTCAATCGAATTTATCCGCTAGATAACATGGGTTCTTCGACAGATAGGAAAAATCGATTATTATCTATTTTTCAATATCGAGATAGCACTTATCCAGCGGATAAATATAGAAATAGTTATCCGGTACTTTTTCGGCCGAATTAAAGATTTATTTACCTGACGGATAACTGTGTTGATAACAAAAGTGTATGTACACATACATTATCATAATGAATTATGAAATTTCGATATTTTTTATAGTTTTCGTTTACGAATTACGCTGTATGTTTTTTAATTAGTACAATAACTAATAAGTGTCAAGATTTTATTTAAAATGGATTTATTATTCGAAAACGACGACGATTTTGAAATTATTGAATTTTTAAACGACCATCACCGTTTGTATACGGTACATACGAATATCGAACATATGTTAAAATGGGATGATCATGACTTTTGCATACTGTTAGTCGGGGGGTCCATCACCAGTTTTAAAAAGATTACTTTTATTGCCTCATAATAGTTTTTTTACTCCTTCATATTTAAGTTTTAAACCTTAAGAATCTCTAGGCCATAATAAAAAAATATAACTATCTTTTTAACTTTGAGAAAATCAAAATACGAAGATCATACAGTATGCTTGAAAAACCTCTTATGAAAAGACGAATTTTAAATAAGTGGGTCTTTACATACAACATAATAATTTTATTACACAGCCTGATGTTGTAGAATTTAACATTGCCATTATATCTAATCAACAATCAATTTTGTCTTTCCAAGACAAAGCATTTGACCGTTTGTTTCCTAAAATATGTTTTTTTTTTTTTGGCGCTTATTTTAAAATCAACTCTTTATTATCGTATGTGAAATTGGTAGATCTAGTTTTCTTTTGCGACCTAATGCGTATAGGTACAGTACTTTAATTTTTAAATAGTAAATAAAAACGTAAAAAATAAAATTTTACTTTATTTTATCACTTATTAAGAAGGGAAATCACTTATCAAAGAAAAGTAAATACCATGGACCAATTACAATCAAGTAAATCTGTAAAACTTGTTCCACAATTCACTATTACTAATACGTATCAGTATCACTGCCTACTGATTATCTTTATCCATCGAATAGCTATCTGACAGATAAATTTGCATTGAAAAACACAGTTTATCTCCCGGATAAATATATTCAACAGATAGCTATCTGGTGGATAATTGGGCGATCGAAAAACCGGGCCTAATATATACTAATCGGTTTTTTTTATACAAAATATATTATTATTTAACATTTTTAATTAATAATATTATTTTTAAAGTCTTATAAGATTATAAATTGTATGTATGATACTGTATTAGCCTTTTAATAAGAACTTATTCTGTTTACAAATAAATTTGTGTTTTCCAAAATGGTATTACAATAATTATTATTATTATATATTATTATTTTATTCTTGTATATATATATATAAGTATATTACATAAAAGTGTATTTCAATTCAATATGGGCGTATATTAGAAGAAAATTGATTTGAATAAAATCTGATATTATAGATAACACTTTCGTAAATAAAAATTACGGCACCCGGAAAAAGTCTAAAGATAACGAAGATAACGTCTGGGCGGCATTTTCGAATACACGTCTTTTTCTTTCTGGCTTAAAAAATAAGGAGAAAAGTCGAGAACCTAAACGAACAAAACATGGAAACCTCTCAAATTGACTAGAAAAAAGTTTAAAAACCATAAAGGGAAAACAATACAGTGCTGGTGGAAGTGTAAACAGGACGAGAAATTAAATAATACATTTTCTGTTTTTCATAGAAGTTAGAATTTTATTCATAAAATTGTAATTACTTTAAATAATATTAACTAAAAAGATTACCATTATTTGTAATAACCTAATTCAAGGTTACCTGGATAATGGTTTGGACAATTGGACAACATGATGTAGTGTGAAGGCACATTTATTATTGTGTATTACCACGGTTGTCTTCAAGAAAATTTGAAAGTTATATTATAATTTTATTGTAAAGTTATCTTTAAAATGTTTATTGCTTTACCAGAATTTAATTTATCATTTTTATTAAAATTTTAGTTAAATGACAAAATAACTTGAAGAAATGTATTTTTATCTATATAGGGAATGAAAATTTAAAAATTAAATGGTTGATCTAGGTACAATATAAATTTCAAAAAATTTTTATAAAATTTTTAATTTGAGACAGATGTAACTTTGTAAATTTTTAATTTCAATAAAAACACACAAATATATGTAAATTTGAAGTACCAATAACTTTTTTAAATTTTAAATTGCTTTAACTAGGTAAATTTTAGATATAGAATTGTGGTTTATGCACCAAAATTCATTCAAATAATCTACCTGTATAAATCCAATGTTACGGTTTGAGAAATAGCTATTATCAGTCATGACGTAATAAAAAAAGCCTGTCTATAGAAACACATTGCTCAACGGAGTGGTGTAGTACTTGTGGTGAATGGTGAATGTAATGAAGTATAAAGCAATAATATTATATTTAACAAGGAGATATAACATATTTCCTCTCTTGTAACTTACACAGAACTTACTGCATACAATATTATATGTATATTTTGATGATGATGAGTAAGTTATTATTATATTACACTATTTAAAAAATAAAATAAAATTTTTTAACCAAACTGGTTGAAAATTTTTTAATATTTATGGAAAAAATTTTATTAATTCCAATACCAATAAACTTGATTCAAACCCGAAGTAATCTAAAATAATTATTTCGAATTATAACTTCTATAAATTGAACAAAATGTAGAATTTGTTACGTAACCGTTTGATTTGGAAGGGTGCGGTCGAGTTTTTCATGACAACAACGAAACAATGTTGAAAAGTTGAAACGATCATGCGAAACGTGAGTACTTATGCGAATACGCGTTCCATAACACAGTGGATGACGTCGAATGCAAACGGAATTCGCAAGAAACAATTTACAATGCAATATGACCACTATATCATTGTGTGTGTATGTGTATGTGTGTGTGTGTGTGTGTGTATGTGTGTGTGTGTGCGTTACATCTTTACAGCATTTGTAGTGAAAAGTTTCCCTCCCTCTTGACACATATTGTACTGGTTTATAATATCCTAATATCCGACGAAGACTTTTAAGAATCCGTACAACGACTCTATAGTTTATAACGATAATGAAATATGACGACAATGAGATTGACGATCCATACAGTTATTATTTATCAAATAACACCGCCAGAGGTTATAAATAAGTTGGTTGGTAGAATTCATCCGAATCCTTGAACTTTGAATTGTTCTCTAGAATGTGGATTTCGGGAAAATTTAGATGTCATAAAATATCGAAAATTTCATATCTTGAACAATATTAAGGTTGGAATTAGTGGTAGATCCCCAAAACTAGAATTTGGAGATAAATAATAAAAAGGGTATTTAGGTATTCAAATATTTATAATGCAGTAACAAATATATAAATAATTAGATTCCTGAACGCCGACTATTTTAGTTTTAAATGCACATTACCACCTACCTCACCTATTTTGATTTTTTTTTAAAACAATTATTATATTTTTAAAAACGAATTCGAAGTCAGAATTTAGAGGTCTGACTTTCTTTAAAAGTCATAGAAATTTTAAATTTACAGATTTTCTATAAATATAATAGCTATAGGCTATAGGAGTGGACCCTACTCGCTCTATTCACAGATCGTTCTTATCTATTATCTATACACTTACTGGTTTTGTTATTATTAACCAAAAATGTATGGTTATAACTGAATAAACCTTCCCAAAAAATTATTTATAGTCCCCTCACCAAAAAAAAAACTTTTTAATATTGAAACAACATACCTATACATTTTTTTTCTTTTTTTGGAAATAAATTCTATAATTATCGAAGTTTATATTGAAAATTTATTTTCCCATTACCATAAAAAAATTTAGCTTAATATGCCTATATGTATAAAACTAATTGTAACTATTAATTATGAAGCTAAAAAATAAATAAAATTTGAAGTTTAAATCTACCTGACATCTTTTTTATTTGGATGTTTTTTGTAACTGACAGTATTTGTTCTTCCGATTCTATATATTTAATAATAAAACCACTAGATTATACAATTTTATCTACCTAAAACATTGATGGTTAAGAGGTTCATAGAATCTCGAGGTAGTGATTGGAACTAGTGGGCATATAGAGGAATCAATCTAGTGTAATAAAAGTTCCTTCTCCTTAAAAGTGAGCAGTTTCTTCCTTTCCGGAGAGTTGGCGATTGATCACCAAGTTAAATGATTCATATATCGCATAACTTTATTCGTCGCAACTAGATCCAGTAAGCATTGTAAGCGATCAACTTTTGAAAGTGCATTATGTATAAATATATATAAAGATAGAATGTTATGAAGCACTTATAAATGTGAAAATATACAAAAAAAAAAAAAAATAATACAAAAATATGAACATTTAGTATACAATTTAATTATTTTTGTTTAACTTTAAATTGGATATTATTAGGTATCTAACATTAAGAATAAAAATTAAAAAACGAAAAACAATAAACAAAAATAATACATAATATGCCAACAATTTTAATGTTTATTAAATTAAAAATAGTTATATAATATGTAAACAAATACAACAAAAAAAAAAAAGAATATTATCCTATAATAATAACTAAATAATAAAATTTCTATACAATTATGAAATAAAAATTTAAATTAAATTAAATATATATTTCTAAATTTGTAGTGATTAAATAAAATTGTATGTCTAGTATATGCAAAAAAATGAATTTGAATAAAAAATATTCATTAAGGTGCGGAATATGCCAAAATATACATTATACAATTTTGTTGTTTTATCATTTATAACTCATAAGTAATGATTTCGGAATACTCATTAACTGCAAAATCCGGTATTTAGTTATAAAATACCTAACAGTCTTCTATATATTAAATTTCGGAATCACAATGAAATAACCTATTTTTTGCTTTTTAGATTAATTTCTTCTTAATCTCTTCAATATACTTTTCTACTCAATTTTATAATGTGCAAGTAAATAAAATCTAACGATTTGATTAGATCATGCCTTCTGAATAAAAATTCTAGTCAAAAAAAAAAAATAACAATAATATAATGAACAACATACAAATGTTAGGATCTAAAAAGTTAATAATATTATACGTTATAAACATTTTTTATGTCACAATTGTGTAAAAAGTAACGACTTTATTTTAATTTTTTAATTGAATGGATTTTAGTGATAATATTATTGATATTGAAAATTAAGATGTATTGTCATATATAAAAGAGTTCTTATTATATTTTGATTCATACATAATATTATCTACGTTATCCGTAAAGACAAACGCATTTTGATAAACTAATTAACGCGAATAAAATTAATAACATAATTAATGGTTCTTCTAAAATTGTATTAAATTTAAATATTATTAATTTAAAACAATTGAGGAGAATCCTACTTAATGAGCGTGCTAGGGTTTCTAAACTCTATTTCCTCTTTCTGTTTTCTTTTTTCGTTATTGTCAACCGTGGTCTAGGTATTTCAAAGCATTTCATTACTCCCGTAACTTATCAAAATGAGTTAAAATGTACAGGAACACCAGAAACTTAGTCCTTCTACCTCTTTCAACACATTAATTACGCCTCGTTTAACATTTTCTCTAAGAAAAAATACACTAATATACTCAAAATTGATCAAAAATAATTGTATTTGTTAAAAATTAATAATTTTATTATACAATGTTATTTAACTTAATTTTATGAAAAATTATGGCACAAAATGGATTCAGGAAGAGATAAATTAATTTAATATTTATAATAGTTTATTATAAATTGTTAATGATATACAATACGTATAACACTGAAAGTTGCTAAAATGGTCTAATCTATTATGCTATGTGTTGTTACTTTAAGATTTTCTATTATCCATATACAATTATAACCTAATCTTTAAACGTACTTTCATAACTTTATAAAAATTTTATTTTTTATAAAAACTGAAAACTTCATGTTATACCTACATTATGCTTGTACCTATACACAATGCAACTGAAAATTTTTTCGTTAAAATTTAAAATATTTATAATGTATATATAACTAAAATAGCATATTTTTTGTTTTAGGTGCATAATAAATAATTAATTTTTCGTTACTCGTTCCGTGTTTCACATAAGACTATTATAAGTTATAACCACTGTACGAATAACAAAATGTAAAACTACATAAGTTAAAATTTTTTCAAATATAAATTCTATTAGACTAATAAAATATTTTATATACTCGTATGTACTACCCATAGGTATTAATGAAAATGTACGAATAATAATAATATACATAACACACGTATCGGTAAATTATATTATATAAAATTATAAATATTAGGTATATACCTACATTTATATTATGTAATTATAATATATTAAATTTGTAGAAAAAATAATAATACAATTTCCACTATTTAATACCTACCGAAACCATATTGAACAGAGTAAATTGTAATTTTTCGAAATTAAAAAAAACAAAGTACTTAGGTGATATTTAAAAGATTCATTGATTTTTCTTTATATTAGGTATATAATTATATATATATATATATATATATATTCATAACAGCACATAATTATGCTTACTGTAATGGTGCAAAGTAAAGTAAAGTATTTATTATTTGTATATATTATATAATACAAGGTGGGGCAAAAGATATGCATCGGTTTTGAAGGGTTGTCGAATAAAAACTATTCAACTTACATTAATAAGGTTTATATTGTTCAATTCAGTAGACAATCTAGTTTTTTTACATCAAGTTTTAAATATTACATCTTTAAGATGATGGCCGTCAGCTGCCATATATTCTTGAAGGTGATTCTGGAAGATTTCAATCCATTGTCAGCACATTCAGATGGGTATAGCCATAACTTCCTTCCCGATTCTCTCCTTAAGTTCTTCCAGGCTAATAAAAACTCAAGGAAAATTCATGAGAGGCCTCTCCGCTCTCCTAAAATTTTTGTGTGGTGTGCAGTATCCCAATTTGGGCTTTACTTTTTTAAGGATTATGGGCGCATCGTTACTATACCGCTGAACGTAATATTTTAATTTTGGAAGAGTTTTTTGAACCTAAACTGGAAGAATTGAGTGAAACAAAAAATCTGGGAGACAACTGTTTTCAAAAAAATGGGGCTACATCCCACACAGCTCCAATTTTAAAGGCGAAATTGAGACAAATGTTCACCGAGCACCTAGTCTCTCTGAGGGGTGACATAGAGTGGCTTACGCGCTAGACTTGAGCATTTGTAATTTTATTCTTCGGGGATATCTAAAGGAAAAACTTTTCAAACATCATCCATGCACCATGAAAAAGAGATAATCAAGGAGGAATTTATGACTATACCCGTCCGAACGTGCTAACAAGTGGTTAAAAACTTCCGGAATCGTGGCCGCCATCTGAAAACTTTATGTAAAAAAATTAGATTGTCTACTAAATTTAACAATATAAACCTTATTTCTGTAAGTTGAAAAGTTTATATTCTACAGCCCTTCAAAAACGATGCGTATCTTTTGCCCCACTTTGTATAATGTACACTATTATATATAGTGTATGTAATTTTATATTTGTTCTGCATTAATAACAAAGTTCTACCACAATATTTTAACATTTTTTTTACTATTAAATTAAAATGTATTTTATGTCATTGGTAAGATAAGTCATCATATAATTTTAGTACACATTGAAAATTGGTACAATTAACTATCTCATTTCTTATATTTATAAAACACTTTTTCAGTCTCGTTCACATCAACTAGTATCTATACTTCAGTTATTATCGGCAACAGGTACTCCGTATCAGTGATATATAAGACTTTATAGTTACAACCGCGTAACAATAAAAAATATAGCTAATTATTTTAAATTAATACTTATACTAGACTATATGAACCAAAATATTATAATTTACATTAGTAGATCGGTGAAAATATCGTATATATATATGTTTGTGTGACGTAATTTTACTACAAACACTCTGGACTCCTTTTGTATAACTGGTAAATTAATAATAAATTATTTCGAGTTAAATTAAACAACATTATTTTTCTTTAGTTTACAGTTTATATAAATTAAAATTTAACTTAAATTACAAGCATCCTATAAAATATTAACCCTAAAGATGATATTTTAAAAAAAATATTCAATGCAATGACTTAAAATATTTGAATTCTGAAGGAAGTTTCTATATTAACATTTACTTTGATCATTAAAACAATTTTAACGTTCACTTTTTTATTTAAAATAAATTATTTTATATATAAGTACTTTAACTCTAAGTGCCTACTATATTATATAATATATAAATATACAATAATATAACATAATATTATTAATAATCATACACTAACTCTTTTTTATAATGATAATATTTGTTAGTTTTTATTATGAGTTTTAATACAATATTCCAACAATATCTAATATATCTTGAAAATCTTAAACAATAATTTTTTTATGAACACTTAAAGCATGATAATATATTATATACGATATCAAAATAAATTTGGAATCCCTTTTTCGACTTCTAGTGGGTTTTCCAATGTAAAATTTATTTTAGCTACATATTAAAATCTTATAAACGCCATAATTGTCATAATTGATAGATTGAAAGAAAATCGACCTTTTGTAAATTTTAAAACTCCTCCATCATATCATTTTAGATTCATTTATTAATCGTAAATTAGTTACAACTACAGATAACTTAATAAAGCATTCATATAGTATTATAGATAAAATTACAAAGTTAATATTTTACCAGGATATAAATACCAGTAGTCTTATTATAAGTTAAAATTTCTAAAATGTCACATATTTTAGATTCTGAGCGTAGCGAGTTTTACAATGATGTTTATTTATTTATTTTTTTTAAAATTTTTTTTTTATTTTTCTGTAAACACTTTTTCTACCAGAAGGAGTGCTCCGATCTTTAAACTCATACCCGGTTTCCGGTAGCAAATTGCATCTAGTTGGTACTTTTGAGAGGTCATTTTTCGATTTTCATAATAGTTTTTTAATGCGTAAGCAAAAACTACCAAAAAATTACGAAAAATACGATTT